>CM031870.1:10424099-10635295 GCA_018697195.1 Certhia americana
TGGTCAGGCTGTCACCGCAGTGTCCGCGAGCAGCTCTGTGGAGCACAAGAAACTTTGGCTGTGAGAAGGGTAGAGGCCTAACTTTAGAGAAAGATTCAGTTCAGTGGGTGAAGAAATGAAGGAAGGAGTGAAAAAGCAAGGAGGACAAGAAATGAAAGGAATGATACCTAATGCTCTATTCACAATATTCCCTGCTAATGGTATTTACTTTAGTTTTTTTGTATATCAAGTAACCCATGATGGATTTATGCCCAGCTCTCCTGCAAAAGGAATTTGCCATCAGACCTACAGTGGACAGAGGTCATACATGTAGAGCTGTGGTTGGTGCAGTGCAGTAAACGATTTTGTAAGAAAGACTGGGAGGCAGTTTATGGACCAGCTGATAAGTAAGTGATTTGGAATCAGTGCTTGAATGAGGCAGTGTGAAGTGCTGTGCAGCAGTGACAACAGCAACCGGTTGGTTATAAAAAGGTGACCATACGCTTTCACTTCAAGGAGAAGGCCTTCACATCTTGTGCTGTAGAGCTGTGAAAATATATCAGGAGGGAGTGGCAAAGGGTCAGGAACATTCAGCAACGAATTATTCTATGTAGTTAGGATACTGTGTTAGCATATGTGGAGATCTGGCTTGCTGCCTCAGCCTCACAGTTATTAGAATTTCTATTTCCCGCTTATAAACAATCAAAGTCACACTGCTACAAATCAGTGGCTGATGATATAAACAATACTCCTGCTATTAATATTTCATAAATGCATTTGCATTACTATATACCCACACCTAAAATATTATTCCCTCTAAAATATAAATCTTGATCAATTCTCAGTAGATTTTTGCTATTTTTGCAACAATAATAAAGGCACATTTCCATATGTATCTTTTGCAAAATATTTTTTAAGGTACTATTGTAGACCATATAATGGTTAGCTGGACCATACAGAAAGATTCGATTTAACTAGGAATAGTAGAATCAAGGTCTGGATTTTGACATGTTGCCTTCACAAACTGATGATGCATTGTTCCCATAGTCGCATCACAGGAAATTCTGCCTCTCTCTTCAATACTACCTTTTTACACTTTTTCCCAATAAAGGGTTTGTTATCAGGTGAATTTTTGCACAATTTTTACTCCCTAAAACAGTAAGGAAGGTTTGTTTATCATACATTTCAACATTTTGGAAACTATCTACCTTAAAATGAACTGAAGCTCAGAGAAGTTTTTGCTAGAAGAAATGCTTTTAAAGGCTTATGATAACATCAGCCTCACATTAATTTTAAAGGGACTCTTCTTTCTTCATAGTAGTGAAATTGTTTTCTTCAACTGTTCCTTGCCCACAATCCTGGAGTGTCCGTGGCTGAAGATCAGTAATAACCGGTATGCCACCTTCTTGTTGTTACATACCGGTTATCCTGTATTTGGGAGCACTTGGAAGGGAGGATGGGGGATTAAGTTTTAAACCTGTGTGTGATTTAGGAGGTTGGGAATGGAATGTCATTAGGAAGAGCATTTTCTGGGAGATAATTAAGAGGGAAAGAACTTGGCATGGGGAACTCAAAGTTTTAGGACATGAGGAGACTAAAAAAGTTATGTGCATATGATGCAATCTCTGTCTGAACCTCTTGTCCCAATCTCCCTCTCTTGCTGAGACACTGTAAACCCAGATTGGGCAGACATTTGTCCTGTTTGTGTGCCTGGGTCAATAACAACAAATAATTTCCAATTTGTAATTCATTTTTCTCTAAACAAGCTTTTTGCAAAATTCAGAGTGATCACCGTGAAAGTCCGAAATGTACATTCTGTAGCAAACTATCAATTAAGTTGCTTGTAGACCTGATCCTCCCCACTACTCAATCCGATCTTCGCTTATTTTTCAATTTTACTAGACCTGGAATTTACTCCTTAAGGCAGGTTTCACACGACCACACTTATTTCCCTCCCCTGCCCACTCCTTGTAGACCTCTGTATTGCTGAGAAGCCAACATCTTGAATTATTCCCCTCAGACTGCTTTGCTTTGCTCATTTTATAAACTAAAATACCAATAATTAAAAAAAAAAATTGTCCTACTTGTAGCAAGCACTGTCTGCTTAGGTACATTTTCATTCCCTTCAGAGGCCAAATTTTGCATATTCATGAGTCCTTCACTCTGGAGACATCTGCTATCCGAAGCAAGAAAATAGGCATTTCCCAAATCATCCTGAAGTAAAACTGGACTGTTTTATGGAAGTCTCCAACGGCCTTACGCCAACTACACTTTCATCCTTAAATTAAGCTGTTCCTTCATTGCTCTAACTGCAAGCCAGGTATTATTTATTCATCTGCACCCCTAATCGTCCTCCATCCTTCCTGGGACAACAGACGAATCTCTTCTGCGTGGAGCGACTAGCAATCTCCATACAAAGGCTCATGAAAGAATATTGGCTGCATGCAAGACACAGTCCTTGTTTACAGACATATTTTTCCCTTCCACCACACATCACACAATACTCCTTTACCCGCCCGTCCATGCCGCACAAGTGGGCAGTGGGTGCCTGCAGAGCAGGGGCCCGAGCCCCGCGCAAGGCCCCCTAATGCCTGCCCCGCAGAGCCCCCGGCCCCGGCCAAGTCCGGCTCCGCTGCCCCCCGTGCAGGGCAGGGTCCGCCTTGAGCCCCCCACACAGCCACCACCCGCGGGCCTTGGCGCAAGAGGCAGCCAAGCCCACGGGCCCCCGCCGGGCCGGGCCGATCCCCGCGGGTCCCCACGCGAGGCGGCCGGTGTCGGTGCGCGGGCCGTGCGGGGCTCCCTCCCTTCCCCGCCCGCCCGCACGACAGCGCAGGCGCGGCCTCCGCCCGCCAAGAGCGGGGCGAGCAGCTGGTCTCTACCCATCGGCCAGCGAAGAGCCCGGCGACAGCGGAGAGCCCCCGCGAAAGCCAGCGCGTGCCTCCTCTGTCTCAGCCCCCTGTCCGGCCTCCTGGGCGGCGGCGGGCCGCGTCGGCTGTTTCCCCTCCCTCTCTTTCGCTCGCTCCCCCTCCCTCCCCGGCTGCGGGGCTTTCCCCCTCATGCGGATGTGCCATTTCACGGCGTTACCGCATGGCCGCCATTTTGAGGCACAGAGCGCTGGTGTCGGCGGAGCGGCCGAGCGCGCCGGGGGCTCGGGCGACCGGGGGCGGCCGCGCTGGACCGGGAGCGGGAGCCTGGCGTTCGGCCAGCGGCTGGTGCGTGGCGCCGGGGGGGGGGCGGGAGCCACGGCGGGGCCCCGTGTGCGACTCCCCCGACTTCGCAGCTGCCGCGGATACCCGCGCAGGGGAAGGGTAAGCGCCGGCGCCGCCGGTCCCTGACCTCCAGTTCCCGTCCCCCCTCCCGGTACCCCTCCCCTACCAGCCCCCGGGGAAAGCCCAGCCCCCGGATCTTCCCTCCTCGCCAGCCCCTTTTTTTTCGCCGACCGGGTGCCAGCCGCCGAAATTGGTCGAATAGCGAGCAATAACGTGCGCGCTTCACTGCCTTCCGCCGGCGGGCCCCGCTCCCTACTCTCCGTAGCCACCCGCCGCAGTCCGCTGAGCCGGGCGCCCAGATCCCGGGCCGCTGCCGAGCCCCGCCGCTCCTCCACTCCTTCCCTCCCTGACACAGGCCCGCAAGGCCCCCCGCGGGAAAGTCCCAGCCCGCCCGCCGGGGGGGGGAGCCCCAGCCCCAGCCCGACATGAACCACCATCAGCAGCAGCAACACCAGAAGCCGGGGATGCAGCAGCTGAGCGAGCCCGAGGACATGGAGATGGAAGGTAGAAGCCTGGCAGGGCCCGCTAGCCCCTCACTCTGCAGAGAGTTTTCCCCCTCGTCCGCCTCTGCCCTGCTCCTGTGCCTTCCCTCACTCGCCGCTTCCCTTCGTGGATCTGGCCGCCCTCGGCGGTAAACACGCTTGCCCCGGCCCGCTCCTGCCTTCCCCGGCACCTCCGGATCGGTTGCCCGGCGGGGGCTGCGGGCGACGCCGGGGGAAAGTTTGCGGTGCGGGGCTGGGGGTAGGCGCCCCGGGGGGCTGCCGCGGATTTGCAACCGCGGGAGGGGGAGGGCGTGGGGAATCGCCGCTACAAAAAGGAACCGCCGCGCCCGCCGGACCCTCGGAGCCTCCCACCGGCGTGGGGGTGGCCCGGGGGGGTGGGGGAAGCACGGGGGTCCGGTCAAAGTAGTTGCCGTGATTCCGGGGCAGGGTTTTGCTTGGGGCGGGCGAAGGGGATGCGGCTGTCGCGGGGCTGCCGGGCGGGGGGCTGCAGCCCTGCCCTGCCTGGCCGCTCATTGTATGTAGGCAGCTACGCTGCTCGCCATTTTTAATTAACCCTCCTCCGAGGGTTATTTACAGATCCCGCTGCCGGCAGGGCCTGCGCGGGTCGGCGGGCAGCCCTGGCCATGTGTAGCGCCTGCACAGCCCGCGGCCCGCATCCTGCACCGTCATGCAGTTGCGCTGGCTCCATAAAGGAGGCACTACGTTTGCATGTTTCCCTACCCCCGTCCGGTGTAGTCTCCAGTGGTGCCTTCAGCGGGGCCTTTTTTGGTTTTTTTTTTCTTTTTTTCCCCTCTTTTTTGCATTGTGGTGTTGTTTTTGCACGCCCTCTCCTCCTCTGAACAGCACCTTCCGTCTGAATTCAACGCTGTAAAATTATTTTGGGCAAATATACGGCGAGGTTTCGTTCCCAAAGGAAGGACGGCCACAGTGAGCTAGCTGCTCGTACCAATTGACTTGGAGGTCAAAATCACCCACTCCCTAAATATCGTTTAGAACGCCTGGCTGTGAAGGTGACAATTCTCATTCAGTCGTTTTAGTGAAGAGTGACATAAATACTGTCCAGCACAAGATATTTTGCTTGAAAATGGAACAATCAGCTTAGCAAATGTACCTTTCTGCTAAATAATAGCCATTAAAATTGGGAGGAGTGAAGGTGTTTCAGTGGAAGTTTGTCACAGTGACTGTAAGATTGCATTTTAAGATTAGAAGGTCATTACATAAAGCCTGGCCGTTTAAAACATAAGTGTCTATTTCATATAATAATGGCTAAAACTTATTTCTTATTTGCTGTCTTAAGTTGCTCTTCAGTTCTCTTTTGGTAAAATGTCTAGACTGATGTTTCTATGTAATGGGACAAACATGTAAAAGGAGATGATTTTAAAAATACCTCCTGTTTATGTACGTACAAATATTAGCATCTTGTGAGTTCCAGTTTCTAGCAGATTGTTTGATAGTTATTAGTAATCTGCATTTTCTCAGTGTCCTTTTCTAGGCTTTGCAGATGCAGGTTGTCCTTTCAAGTCCTTTAGAATATTGACTGAGTTTACTGTTTTTATTTTAAATTTTGTGGTCTCGATGCTCTACCATGCTGGGCTCGCTGTGACTTGCTGGACATTTTTATGCACTTTAAGGGTGACCTGAACTTCTCTAGATTGACCCCCTTCTGCCACTGGGAGTATGGGAGTCCAAAATATATGCAGAAATCACCATGGTGGTTGTGAAAATTATCCTTGTAGCCACCTCCATTGGACAGAAGAGTCTTCACGTGTCAACATAGTGACACTGAGAATACATGATTGTCTCAGAAATCTGTTTGAAATCTCTTAGACCACACAGAGCTGATTCCTGATATGACAAACTTGGTAATTTTTGAGACTTTACAGAACTGTCCATTTATGTGAAAACAAAACCAGGAAAGTTTAGCTTTGGAGGTTTATTCCCAGACTTGATTTTTCTTAGAAAAACATGTTAATTTTACTGGACTGCAGAGATCAGATTATTGCTAACTTTTAATAAAAGTTGACACCATGGGTATGTATTAATGTGTAAAACAGTGTTTATCATCTTAATATATGAGTGTTTGTGCTTTCTTTAGAGATGTTTTCAAGCAGTGAGGAAAAGACTTAATAACATGTAGTTAGCTTAATTTTAACATGCACAGAGCAGTACTGGATGCCATTCTTCAGTGAGTGATCACATTAGATTTAGGAGGCATGTGAAGAATGCACAGTGGAAAATTGCACATCTTGATTTTAAATTACTTGAAGGTTTGCTTAGTCTGTGTACAGCTACACTAGATGAACAATTTTTAAAGAGCGAAACAACAATTTCAGATGTAGTAATCGAAGTGTGGAATTAAGCTCTTCAGGTTTGAATCAGATATGGTATTTTGAGTGTTTGCTTTCATGCCTCTGTTTTTTCTCCCTCCCCTTTTCCTTATGACTAATTTACTTTTTCTTGATGACCTTATGGACACTCTGTGTAAATGAAAGTACTACCGGACAGGGCTTTTGGACTTCATGAGGGATGAAGACATTCTGTTTAGAAAGAGAAATTAATCTCTGCATCGTGGAGGAAAGAAGCAGTGACAGCCGTGGTAAGGGCCAGGTACATGCTCAGCAGGACCAGGCTGATGTCGCCTTCCTTACCTGCTTGCAATGCTGTAGTGTTACCACTCAGCCCTTCGTGTATTTAGTCTTGTTACCTGTGGGTGTTAGTAACCAGCTTTAGCCTTACTGGGGCTTGGTAGTAGTCATATGTGGACAGAGAAACTTTTTGGAGCACCGTAGGGGTTGTGTCTCTGTAGCTGAAGGCAGCTACTTCCCAAACTGAGGGGACACTTGGGCAACTGTGTTTGCTGCTACTGGTTGTCCCCTCATGTGCCTCACCAGCAATTGGGCTACTGCACCTCCCTGTGACTATTTCAGACAGAAAGCAAGGGGTTAAAAATAAGTTCAGGTTGTTAATTGGGTTCACCCTGCAGCCTCATTTAGTATTGTGTGAATGTGGTGATGGTTTGGCATTGGGGCAGGAAGGAGCAAGAAGGGCAGCTTGAGGTAGCACAGGCACCGACAGTTACTTGGCCAAATTCTGTCACTGGTCCTGGATTCTGTGTGCACCCCTCGTTTATTCACTGCTCCATAAAAGCATGTGATTCTGGCTGCCTTTGGGCCGAAACAGAGTGGGAGTGTGCAGATGAACCGTTGGTGCCTGGGTGTTAGATAAATTAACAGTTTGGGGTGGTGATTATCCTGTGGAAATTCTGAAGAGTTTATTTGTATGCTAAAGAAATTTAGTGGAAGAAATAAATAATAGTTTTTTTCTGTACTGTAAGTAGGGCGTGCAGTTTATTTTATCATGCAAAGAATTAGGGCTCTAGCGTTGCTAGTGAGTTGCTCTATAAAGTGTAATTGAATCCAAGTCTGATACTTTATATATGCTTCCTCTGTAACATCTTTTCACAAATGTGTGAGCTTCAAAGAACTCGGCTTAATACAAATCTGCAGTTACATGTTGCATGGAGTTCTTTCATGAAAAGTCTCATTTGCAGTTTAATAACTGTAAGTGTCCCTTGTGTATAATTTGAATCTGCCTTTTTGTGGGTTCAGCCTCTGCCCATAGTTCCATAGATATGTGCGTTTCTCGTGAGGGAAGTTTCTTTCCTAAAGTAGCCAGCACAGGCTTAGCAACACAGTGTCACAGGCAGGGAACATGCAGTGACTGGTAGTTCAGGTTGCACTCTTGTGTTCTGTCCTTGTGTCAGCTGTGCAGCCTCTCAGGCAATGTCATCTTTTAAGTTTTCCCTTAGTTTGGACAATTTAAAATTGAGACTTGAATTGCAGGTGAAATGATGCAGGATATGTACAAAAAAACCCCAGGTAGAACCCGATGTTTCTGTGTGTATGTGAAATGTTTAAAATCATGCTATTTTGCAGTTTCCATGCAGCTGAAAGTTTGTGCTCCTTGCTCATTCCTGTTTTGCTCCTTACTGACAGAATATGGTAGATTTCAGCCCCACTAGTAGAATATTGGTCTCAAATACTTAACTTGTTTTTGCCTGTCTTCTAAATGCTTGCTTCCCTCTCATTTTTGATCCTCATTAGTATTCTCAATTACTGGCAATTTAATATCCCCAGTGTTCACTTCTTGTTCTGCTTGCTTCTATGCCTTCCTCCTGAAGGCCTGTATCCCTTTTTTTCCCTGTGCTCTTTTGCTGTCATCTATGTTGCTTTTAGCCAGGAGGTGATAAAATGGGCCTGTGTGTTTGAAAGGAGAATATGCAGAGTAATTTCATTATATAGCTGTGGGTATCTGCTTGTTTGTGTTCTTTTTGCCCCTTCCTCTCTCCAGCGTTTTCCATTAAATAGATGATGGTCAAGCGAGGTAATACTAAAATGCTGATGCAGTGGACAACAAGCAAAATTAGGTTGATTCTGGGGTTATACCTAGAGCAAAGAACCAGACCTGGCCTTTTATTCCCAGTAATGATCATGTTTGGTAGCTCTGGAAACAGCTTGCTTGGCCTTGGGAGATGTGCATTGGATCATTCTCAAGTACCCACTTCATGCCAACCAGGAAAACAGCCTTGGTGGCTTCTGAAGAGTACAAGCTATGTCTGCAGTTCCTTCTGTGCATTCTCCATAAGCTGGATTCTCAGTAAGTTGTCAGATTTAGTAAACTCTCCGTGAAGAAGTGGCAATAGTGGAATAGTGGAAAATGTGTGCAAGCTTCAGAGGGAAGTGCAGATCACACACTCCTCAGGATGAGCTGTGTATCTCAAACTTGCTTTCAGCACTCCAGTTATTCCATGCTGTTGACTGAATTCGGAAGTGGTGAAAACTGCTCCCTGGGAGCAGGGTACAAACTAACCGAATCAGTTTCATTGCTGCAAAGTAATTTATCACAACAAAATCTAAACAGTGCATCCAGCCAGTAGCAGTTAAACCAGTTTAGCCAGTACATCTTGCATGACATCATTCGATATTTTGGGGTAAGGGTGAAAATGAACTGGTTTAAAGCTTGTGAAACATCCAATTTTTCTTGAATAATAATAAATTTAAAATAGGGCTTTGTTTGCTTTAGTTTGTCCTTTGAAGTGTCTCAGATCAGTTGCTTTAGTTTGGCTTTGTATCTTGGGGCTGTAGGGCTTAGGGCTGTTGATTGTGAAGGAGTAAAATATTGGGTGGCTTGCAATACAGGTTATTAGTAATCCATAGCAAGTATGCTTTTTCCCCTGAAATACATCTGTGTATTAATATATTCAAAATCTGCTGCATACTGATTTGACATTACCAACAAAATTAACAGTTATTAAAAAGTGTTCTGACAAGTAGAAGGGGGGGCTGCAGATGGGCTATCTTATTTGTCAAGTTATTAAATATATAGTGCTGTTTTCTGAAACATTTCCATTGGTCACTCCAATGTATTTTGCAGCAGTGCTTATAACATTTTAATTTCATATAGTAGCAAAAAGAGTGAAAGTGCACCTAGTCAGTGGCAATGGCTGTAGCATAGTCTGTGGGTATTGCTGTAGGCTTAGACTGCAACATTTTAACATTTCTGCTAATCCATTTGTTTTTCATCTTGCCTTGCTGATTGTAGTAAAACTATTTCTCTAAGTTTAGAAACATCAAATAGGGTTTGAATTCCCAGCAAAATGAAGAATGGTCAGCTTGGAAATAGTGTCTTATTCTGATTTTATTTTGCCTAGATTCACTAGAAGGCTGAGATTTTGTCCACTAGAAATAATTAGGCTTCTGAAAATTAGTAGATGAATTTTGAAAATACTGGGCTGACTATATTTCCAGTTTGGGGAAGACAGTGTTAGTCTTACTGTAGTAAGGGGATTCTTTTCAGAGTTTAAAAACACATTTGAAAACCCTTTTGTATTTGACTTGATATGATCTAGAATATTAAAATTTGACTGTCCAGTGTAAAAGCATGGGAATATTTGTCAGGCAAAATACATTAAAAATATGGAGATAAAGCAATAAATTTTGAGAAAATTTAAATTCTGTGTTGTAATCAATCAGCATAGCTCAGCTAGTGTTTTTAATTGCCATTTAGCAGCTGTTTTAAGCATTACCAAAATAAGTCATTTCTGACCTATATAATAGTGAAGAATTAGACAAAACCATCATGAGCTGTAGCATCAAATATCTTCGGAGAACAGGATTTTCACTGTCTGCAAACCTGAGTTCTCCCTGACTGCAGTTGTAAAGTGAGCTCCAGAGTGATGCCACTCAGAGACGGTGTGCCAGGAACATCCTGCTTAATTGGGGAAGAAAAAATATTGTTCTCTCTGCCTGTTCTTGCATACGTGCTGGTGTGTGGAGCCAGACAGTCTTCCAGGTGTCTTGAACACCATCAGCTTTTCTGCACCAGAACCAGCCCCTCGGCTGGTACTCCAAAGCATATTGCAAGCTGGAGCAAGGTGATGTGAATAGTGAGCTGGGATATCATATGAAGAGAAAGTTCAAAATAGATTTTATTTTTTTTTAAGCA
The DNA here is from genome assembly GCA_018697195.1 of Certhia americana. Classification (NCBI taxonomy): domain Eukaryota; kingdom Metazoa; phylum Chordata; class Aves; order Passeriformes; family Certhiidae; genus Certhia; species Certhia americana. The sequence goes on from CM031870.1 coordinate 10,434,355, forward strand.
GTACTGCAATGTTTTACAGCCTAGAAGAAGTGATGAATTTTTTTAATATAGTCACATCTCTTTGATACGAAACATAAAATTGCTGGGAAACAGAACCTGGAGCTTTATATGTTGTGTGTTAAGGGGTTTAACACACTCCAGTAGAACTTGATTTAAATGCAGAAATCTGTGAAAATTATTAAGGTAATTTTTCATAATTTCCCTTTTCCTAGTGTAAATAGCAAACAATGTGTGGGAGTATCATTAGTGTTCACTGAGCTCTAACCTTTATCATCTGATGATTTCACAAGGATAATGTAAAGATATTTTCTGAGAATATGGCATCTCCAGCTGTGCATATGTATTTTGGTAAAGGTTTAAGGACAGTTCTGGTTTAGGGTTCTAAATGTGATGTTATCCTAATACAACAATTGGATGAATTTCTGCCATGTTTGATAAAAGGAATGGTTGTGTATTCCCACAACAGAGATTTTCCTCCCCATGTGTTTCAGTGAGTTTTCTAATATTTCTGATACTGTTCAGCAGAACTTTGATGGAGATTTTGATAACAGTGTGAGAGTATCTATTAAAACTTGGTGGTGGTTTTAAAGTGCTAATACAATTTAGGAGGTTTATATTCTTTCTGATAAATAAATCAGATGTTAGTGGTGTAAATTTGTTTTATAAAATGCCTAGTCAGCAAATTAAAAAGGTACAGACATTACATCTATCTTTAGCAGATAAGGTAATAAATGGTGTAATGTATTTTAATATATGACATTTAGAGAAGGGAGGAATTATATTTTTAAGAAGAGAAACAGACTTGCTTTTATAACACGTTGTTGTGGGAGCAAGCCACCCTATCCAAGCACTGGGGCAGCTGTTCCACCCCCTCTTGTTGCTCCCATGTGCAGCTGAGCCTGTGTCACTCAGCACAGGAGGGCTTTTGGGTAGGTGCTTTGCACTTGCCCATGTTCTGCACTTCTCCCACTGTACTGGCCATGGTTGTGGCAATGGCAGAGGCTTGTATACCAGCATTCCAGTGTGCAGGTATTGGAATCCAAAGGTTGGCTACCCTGTGCATGGGATCTGTTTTTCCATGCATCACTATTTTGCTATCAGCTGTGATTAGGGACTGTTATGGATCTGGTCCTACCAGGCTGCCTCAGCCCCCTGTATGACTGTGCTTTTTAGCACTGTACAGTTTTTGGACAGTAACTTGTTGCATTTTTTAACCTTGAGAGTCTCTGATTGCTGGAAAGTAATGAAGAGATTAAGAAATGTTTGGGGTGTGAGCATTTTTCTTTATTTTTATTATTTTTTTTCTTCCTGTATCTAAAAATGCATATTGTCTAAGTCAAAGTGGAATTCTGAATCCTAGTACAGGGGTATGGTGATTTCTGTATCTCTGGTTTTTTCAAGGCCTGAGATCACTTCATTTGGAGGTGGGACAGAACTTCGATTCTTTCTTCCTGTTCACAAATCTAGACAGTTCCTGTGATGCAGCTGCCTCTGTGCTGCTCAGTCATTGTGAAATGTGTCTCAGTTACTTATCACCAGGTATTTCAGATAACTGCAATCAGGTAACAATTTTTAGGCACAAATTTTTCTTCAGAGCATATCTTAATTCTTCCAGTTAGCCAAATGGTTAATTTGCTTCTGTTACAGATATTGGAGCTGACTGGACACTCACATGCTGCTGTGTGTGTATACAGGCTTCAGGTCCTAAGACAATGTGAGGTGTACTTGTTGTAAGAGGGAATTTGCCTAAGCAGAGTCTGTATGAAACTTTTATTGTTCATTAAATCAAGCTAAGGGTTAGTTAGATTTCCTTCTTCCTTGGGAATCATGAGGAACTGACCTATTCTAAAGAATTTTTCACCTGGTTAAGTGTTAATTGCCTAGTAATATCAAGGGGTAAACCTAATTCTGGAGAACAGGAGAAACTATTAGAAGTTTGAATACAGAGATAACTCAAATATGTCTGTATATTTTATAAATTAAACAGTGGGTCACAAGGCACATGCAAACCGCTCCTGGCTAATAGCAGTTAGAGTAGTGGTGTTTCACAATTTTCATCTGCTTTCCTCTCCTACTTCTCATTCTTCCTGTGTGGATTTCACCTCCTCTTTTAGAGTGTGACTGTTTCAAATAGTCCTTGCACTCCGAACAAAATAAACCAGTCCCCTTAAAAACAAATATAACACTTAGTAACATTTCTGTCAAGGTGACCATAAGCTTAAGTGTTTGGGTTTTTTTTCCTTCTTTTTAAAAGTATCCTTATGCTTGAGGAATTAAAAATAAACAACAGTAAAATCAACCCCAAATCTGCCAGAACTAGAAACTGACTAATAATTGCTTTTAAAGTAGCTAATTCTGAAAATTTAACCACAGAATTTTATAATAATTTTCTTCCTTCAAATATACTGCTTCAGTTCCATATTGATTTTAAAATAATTCCTTATCCTAAAATATTTCTTCCTTATATATTTTAAAATAAATCCTTATCCAGTTTTGTCTTGTTCTTTCAACTTATTTTGTTAATCAGGCTCATGCTTTAACCTAATACCTGTGCCCTGGAGTGTATCACCCAAAGCAGGAGAGAGGGTTAGTTTGGGAAGGATGTGGTCCTTATTGGAAAGAATTCCTGTGGCTTCCCTCTGAAGGAGGGAAAAAAGCTGTGCAGCTCCTTTGCTTGTCACCAGAGCTCTGCTGGAGAAACCCTCTTGATTTTGATAATAGCACAGATTAACGAGAAAGTAATTAGAAAGTTGCACAACAATGGATCTCATTGTGCCTGTGTCAGTGGCCTGTTGGTAAACCATGACTGTTGTGTCTCTTGTGCTTGGCTGGAGATCAGGAGTCAGATGCAGGGGCCCTTCAGTCCCTGCAGCTGAGCAGGAGCTGAGCTGGCTCTGGGGCAGGTTGGGGTGTAGAGGTGGGACTGAGCCTGTTGGCATTGCCACTGAAGAAATGTGTGTGGAACCTCAGCATCTGCCTTCAGACTTTAAACTCTGGATGAAAACACTTCAGCTTTGTTGGTCAGTGATCTCTCTTGTTGGATTAAGAAAGCATTCCATCTAATTCTATAAGACCTTTCAGCATCCTGCAGTTACAATGAACTGAGTGCAGTGAGAGACCATGCCTCAAGTGGCTCTCCTCACTATGTTTATCTATTTGTTGTCTTTCAGATCATACATACCCCAGAAGTGTTTGTGTAAATCTGTATTACAACTCATAATTAAGATGAATAAAAATTTAGATATTTTATGCCACCTTTCAAGAACAAAACTGAGGTAAAATGCAAGAATAGTATGTGATTGCTTGAAGTAAAACTTACTCAAGGTCTGAACATGAGCCATGGGAACCTTGCTTATTGTGGTAAAGTTGTATCAGTAGCACTGAATTCTGAAAACTGATACAAGACTGTATCTTGAAGGCCTATTTTCTTCAATATTATTATTATTGTTACCTGGCTGCTTTTGCTTAAATTAATTCAGCAGAAGCCCACTTAGTAGGTGTGCATGCTTGACCTCTCTGGAGCCAGAGGCATCTAACATCTCCCACATCCAAGGAGTCTCTCAACTGGTACAGTATCAGGGGGCTGTGCAGCAGCCCAGCTGAGAATAATGCCTGCAAGAAAGAGGAGCTTAACCCAAAATTGAGCACAAGCTGCAGGGAAGGTCCTAGATTTTGGTCTGGACACCAGACATTATATCAGATGACTTTTTCTATGCTGCTGAGAGCCAGGGGAAGAGTTGTGTCTAGTTCAGTTTAACAGTGCTGCAGAGAAGAGGTTGTCTTCTAGAGCAGGGTTTTTTGACCTCTGTGCTTCCCTTTTGCCACCTGGCTCATAAGGAGATGAATGAAGAGATGTAAATTTAAAAAAACTTCCTTATTTTCTGTTTATTTTTAACCTAGCTCAGTTCGCTTGTCTGCTTTATTGTTTGGCCCCACAAACAAGTGGGTCAACTTTATTGAGGAGGCAGGAGGACAAGAAAAATCTTAAGCCATTAATGGCTTCTATAACTTGTTTTTAAAACGTACCCAAGACCCTTTATTGGGCACCTGGGCCTGTCTCCTCCAAGAGATGCATTGCAGGGCTGTTGCAAAGTTCCAAAGGTATAAAATCCAAGTTTACAGAGCTCTTAGTGCAGACATGGTTTTACCATTATAAAAATTGAATGTTCAGATGCAAACTACTTCTGGGGATGAAATTGTTCCTGTTACAGGTCTGCTTCTGAATGTCTTCACTTCTTTTACTACATTTTTTCTTTTCTTCCCACAAAGGTATTCCTTGTAGCTTAGTATAGTATCTTGCATTTTCCAACCTGGAGATACATCTGAAGGGTCTTCAGAATTTTTCACCTGTACAAAGTAGGTTACTATTTTCTGATTCAAGTACATATTAAAAAGTCAAAACAGTTACCTAATTTAACTTAGAAATTTAAATAATAATTTGAATTAAATTATGATTTAAATGTATTTGTGGGAGTTTTAGTCTCCTGTCCAAGTTGATTTTTTGTGTGGGATAAAAGTTTCCAGCTTGCATTCAGACCTGGAGATGGTGTTTACTGCAGCTGTTTGTTAAACCGAGGTTTCTGGCCTGTGTAAAGGTACTAATAATTTAAACAGGAGACACTGATTTCTGGAATATGGTTGGATAATAAAGGTTTTTAGCAGGTGTGTTAGAAGCAGAGAGTTTCAGAGTTAACCTGCTTCCTGATCTAGAAAGTTTGCAGAAGAAAATGCATGAAATTTCTGTCCTTTGAATTCAGCTTAAAGTGTGCTTATTGCTGTTGGCATCACATTCATAGGTTAGGCCTAAGAAGGTAAAACTGGCTTAGAACTGATGAGCATAGTGCTAGACAGGGTCTAGGTAGTGTAGCTGGAGCAAACTGTTGGCAGAGATTGCCTGGGCTAATGCTAATTTTTGATCTCTCATTTTTAATATACCTTGAAATGCACATTAACCAACTCAGATGCATGCATTATTAAATCAAAGGCTGTATGTACAATAGAAGTATTTAAAATTTTGTCAGCATACGGCTTTGTAAATAGATATTTGTGTTTTCTGAAGTAATAATTTTTTTAAAGTAAGTGGAGTTGTTGAGCAGTTACGGTTGATTTCTACCCTAAATATGGACCATTGCCTTCTGTGAGGAGCTTGTTAAACTCTCAGTGTTGTAAACCCACTGCTTGTAGTGTGTAATTTTGATTTGTACATCGTGCTCAGAAATTTTGGGAGGGGTTATTAATTTGGTAGCTTCCTTCTCCAGTGGGGATGTACTGCACCCCATTACAGTCCTGTTCCTGACAGCACTTCCTTCTTGGAGAGCCATCTCCCAGCTGGGTGACCTGTTGGGATGGCAGGATACTGCTCTGTGTTTCCCAGGTGAGAGTGCACCACAAGTGTAGGAAGGGTTGCCTTGGGAGGAGAAGTTTCATATGTAACTGCTTCCAAAAAAAAACCCAACTGTCCTCCTGGTCCAGTTCAGAAGGGCACATGGAGAAGTTGGGAATAATACCTTGTTCTTGGTTTCAGTCTTGTCTAGGTGCACTTTGGACCTGAGCAGAGGAGAGAGGCTGGAGGGATGCATTTTTCCTGCTGCTACTGAGAAAAAAGATGGTGTATTAACTGCCTGCCAGGCAGGTAGTGGTGCCAGCAGTTGGGTAACATGGAATTTTTAGTGGTATATGTTCACTTCAGAAGTTCAGCTTATATTCAAAAGATAGCTGTATATTTGGCTGTGTTGAGCGGGCTTGAATTTTCTGGGAGTTGGAATGCTGTCCTCGCCCTACTGTTTTTCTTCCCCATGTTAATTCACTCACCAAGATCTTTAAGTCCTGTAGTGGTTGAATGTATGCAGCTGCCTCCTTGATCTGCTGAGAAATTTGGACTATCTCTTCAGCAGCAGCAAAAGCTATTTTAAGATGCTATTTTAATGGTAGTTCAGCACCTGAATATACCTGAATAATTTGATTTATTTCCTACCCAGATTGCTTAATCGCTTTCTGTGTTGTAACATTTGGGAGGAAATACAAACTGCTGTAGATATGCCACTTGTGGTGAGAAATAATTTCTCCTTTCCACAGACTTCTGCTAGCTCTTTGAGATGTGTTTTTCAAGCAGTGGTAATAAAATATAAGGATTGGAGTTCAAGTTGTTGAAGCTATATTGCAGTACATGTTACCATTTTGAAAAGTTTATAGAGCACCAGTGAGATAGCAGGAGCCAGCAGTGGCAGGAACAGCTCTTATGTGCACATCGTGTACCTGCCATCTGTGTGCATCATATACCTGCCGAGGTTTTCACTCGTCTGTATTTCTGAACAAATCTCAAAAACTGAAAACCCTTAATGCCCTAGAACTCGTGCTTCTTGTCTCCTGTTTTTTTCTTTGTTTCCCCCTGAAGATAAAGCATCAAGAATGTTATAGACCTGTGTAAGCACAGAATCTGCTTGTTGGATATTGAGAAACTGTATTGTTGGCACTTGGATTGCTGATCCTGTTAAACGATCTGGCCGACCAAGTACACTAGTATATGAAATAAAATGTAGGGTCATTTCTTTGACCTCAGATGAAGTATTTATGTAAATCAAGTATTACAATAATAGTGTCAGTAATACTAAAATAATACCCATACTACTGTTTCTGATTTAGTCCTCACTTACAGTACGGAAAGTGTGAAAGCTATATCTTTGTTGAGTCAAACTGATTGCATGGTTGTTAAAACTGGTAACAAAAATCTCATGGAAATTCTGCAAATGTCCAGCAGACTTTTTTCTCTAAAAAAAGGTCATAGTTGTCCCTAGAAGAGCAGTTGTAACATGCAGTGAAGGCAGTGCTGTTGTGTAGCAGGACTTTGTCGCTCCATGCTGGTTCTTAACCTCAGCTGCAGAGGGATGCTAGGATGCTGCTGGAGTGCTTGGGGCAGGGTCTTGAGTTCATCTGCATGTGTGCAAATGCATGGGGGGTGCACTTATTGGTAGGTGTGGAATAATATTTCCTCTTCCCAAGTAGCTGGAGCTCAGCATTCAAGTGGAAGTTCCCTGTACAGCGCAGGAACGTGAGCTCAGAATTGTGTCTGAGAAGGAATCTTGCAGGGATTGCGAGTATGCTCAGACTTCAAGGGTGCTGGATTATAGAAGGCAGGGAATAAGCACTATTGGCCTTGAAATCCTTACATTTGTAGCCTTTCTGTTTGCTTGAGAAATTTGTGGAGTTGATTGCTAATAAGATTTGCAGAAAATAATGAAAATACCCTTCCCCCCAATAATAAACCACCCAAATTTGGCTGTGAACACTGCATGTGTTAGGTATGATAGCAATAGCAAAAGCTAAGACCAGGTGCCTGTAAGTTAATTGAAAGGTGTTTCTCTTTGTTCTGGGGTTATTTATTTTGTGTCAGCACTTTGAAGTAAATATTTTAATTTTCAAAGAAGAGAGGGTGGCATTTGTAGTGTTTTGAGCACTGAAGGAACACCTGTTTATCTTGCATTGTGCAATCCAGCAGTAGTGGATGTGGTATTTTTCCTGTGTGTGTGGTGTGCAGCCTGGTCCTTGGGGTTCATTGCCTCTCTTCTGCAATTCAGCTGCAGGTGGCTTAAATCCCAGGGCCCTGCCTTAAGAAGGGCAGTATGGGGAGATCCTACAGCTTGATAGAAGTTTTCTGATAAAATCCCAGAGATCCGTAGCATCCTGCAGATTACAATCTAGATGGTTAATGTCTAGATTGTCCAAGTCAAAGTGAGCCAGAGATGTACTCAACTCTGTCCCCTTGTCTGTGTTTCTCTCTTTTTGGTCTTGTGGGGTTTCTTTGGTCTTAAAGTTTGATGGAAATGTATCAATAATAGAACATTCACAGGGACATTAAAATACCTGAGCTTGGCCATATGAATTAACAGTGTATGTTTATTTTTATTTATTACTATTTTTATGGTCAAAGGTAATGGGGATAAAAGATACATCTGCTAGGTAAAAATATAGACAATGTGTTGTGTCTGATGGGGCTTGTGAACAAGCTTAAAAACAGGTAAAAGCTTTCCTGTTACATGTGCACAGATAAATTTGCTGTTGTGTAGCTTAGCTGTTTGAAGTATGCTATTGTTCTGTTACCACCCGGATAAACACAGCACTGCCACTTGTAGCCACCTGGCTTCTGTAGGTAAAATAACTGAATATTCTTTCAAAGGGTCGGTTTGGTTGTTTTGCTGGGATGAGAGCTGTCCCCAAGAGAGCAGCTTCTCCTCCCTGATAACCTCCAGCAAAATAACCACTAAAGTAACCATTCTCTTTTCAGTCCCTGTCTATTTTATCTCCTCCTTTTTAAAAACTGTCTTTTATATCTCTTATTCTTTATTGCAAAGGCACAGTGTGTCTCTTCCTTTCAGAGAAAAAGTTTCTCCTTCCGGAAGGGATAACAGTTGCAGTTAAATTTATTACTGTCTCTAGTAATTCTTAAATCTGCTCTGATTCTGACTTTGACCAGTAACATCTGGAGCTTGTTTCAGTTTTGGGTCGGACCTGATTGTAATGGCATTTAAATTGGAAATCTCTGCTTCAGTTCAGTTAATTTAATGAATAAAAAAATTAGTCACTTTTCAGTGAAACACCTGTAAATAATGCACATTAACTGCAGATATTAATTTTTTTGTATGTACTTCTATTTCTTCAGCAAGATCTCTTAATCTATATCCTCTCTGCTTCTGAAAGAAGGGACATCCTTATGGCTTCTTAAATGAATTTTTTTTTTTTTTTTTTTTTAAAAGAGATCTGGAGCTAAGGAAGTGCCAGGAATTACATACTGGATAGTTTGTGGTGTACCTCTGGGTTTATTTTTCACTTCTGTGATCCATTGCCATTCACTATCTCCTGCTCACAGCCCTTCGAGGAAAACTGTGAGCAGTTTCAAAGTCATGGAAAAGTAGTCCAGGAGAAAGAGAGGCAAGGAGGATCCAGTAGTGAAGAGGACTGACCAAAAAATCTGCTTTTGTGTGCTCCAGAGATATACTCCAAATTGTGAAAACATTTGTGGAGTAAGAGTTGTAGCAGGAAATGTGAATTGACTAACCGAAGCAAAAGTGCGAGGAGTGAGGGTTTCTGTCCCAGCAGTTTGTGAGGTTGTAGTGGCTGATGATGACACAGACCACAAAAAGCTGCATTATTAGAGAGAAAAATACAGGGTGTGGAGTAAACTTAAGGGACTTCAGGTTGCTCTGAGACAAAGGAAGAATCATTCATCATCAACAGAATAAGGAATCTGAGATACAGTTTAATTTGGTGGTGGTGTTTATACCAGCTTCTACTCAGAGGTAAAGCAGGAAGGCAGTAGTTAATTTTGAAAGTCCTCAAAATTTGCTTCAGATGAGTGGCACTAGCAGTGCAGTGAAAATAGAAGTAGTTGGGAAGATTTGCCAGAAAGACTAGAGTATTGAGATTGGGAATGTATTTCTGGAATTAGGGTGTTCTGCAAAGTATAAGAACGATGCAATTCACTGAGTGACACGCAGTAGCCAACTGTCCTAAAATGTGTTTTCAAGTCTGTTTTATTGCCTTAATGATCTAAGAATAATTGACCAGAAAGCTATTGAAATACTGTCTGAGGATTTGGTGCATGGAAAAAAAAAAAAAAAATGTAGTAAGAAAATAAATATGCAACATACTTGTGAGCAGTGAAATACAATTTCCTCTTCAGAATATACTTCTGATGAAAAATGTGCTAATTATAACTGCTGAAACATGTGAAGTAACTCAGTTTTCCAATAAAAAAGGAGAAGAATTTTGACCAACTTGCTTTGTCTCATTTTACAATGGAAAACTAATTTGGGTGACTATTTGGGATGGTGTCACATCAGGAAATTACAGAAATCAGTGAAATATCCAAGAGCCCCACCATATACAATAAACTCCATCAGAAGCATCATTATCTCCCCACCCCTGCCATTTGATTGCTGTTTAAAATGAAATGAAAATAAAATTACTTAGGTATGAGGTCTTCCTTCTTGTATGCATGTCTCAGATTTCTGTTTCTGAAATAGTCGTTTGCATAAACCCTGTAGTTTTAAAGTTTGCAGCTGCAAATGTTACTGTATGAGCTACAGGGTTCAAGAAGCTCTGTCTGTGATAGTTCTAAAAGATTGCTGGTTTAGAGGAGTTCCAGTGTATATGAATAGGTTTTCCTTTATTCTTGTTTGTATTACAAGTTGCTCAGGTTGGGAGATCAGGATTTGGCTGTTTGCAGCTAATGTGCCTGTGGAGGAGTTTCTTTGCCTCATGGATTTCAGTGTGTTTGTGTTAGGATTTGCAAAAGCAAGTAAGCCTGAAAATCTGTATATGGCTGGGTCTGTATACTGCTTTCTTTAGAATACAAAGTATAACTTCATTCCTGATTGTGATTGCTTAACTAATAGGCCTGGGGAAGCAGGGACCTGGTTCTGTGGTCCCATGGCAGCCTGTTTGGCACCAGAACAGCTGGTTGGCTATTTAACACTGAATTGTTGAACAGGAAAAGCTTTTCCAGTCACTTAACAGTTTTCTTTTGTTTTCAGTAAGAAAAGAATGTGACTTAAAATTGCTGACAAAGAAAACGTGATAAAATTGTTAGTAGAGTGCTTAACTGAGGATTATAAAGTTCCCATTCTGCATTCTTTTAAGAATTCCATGGTAAATAGTGGAGACTGACACCCAATATTCCAAACAAACAGTTTTTCAGCTGTGTTATTTGTTTGAAGAAAGTTGTTCTCCATGTAGACAGTATTAAATAATTAACACTGTTTAGTGCTAATTTTGGTGTCTGCTAACTTTTGGATGTTTTCAGTACAGTAACTTTCATCTTCAAAGCAGTAAAGTGAAGCTGATCTTCAAAACATTTTACAACAATAATCAGCTCTTTCTTGGAACCTAAGTAATTACTTTCTTGCATTAACACTTGGGGGTAGAAAGATTGCTGTCAGAATGGAAAGGAAAAATGAAGGTTAAATCTTAGTTAAATGCTGAAGAAAGCGTAAATCGCCTTGGGATTTAGTGGTTCTGTTGTAGAGACTGAGGAAAACTCTTGGATCAGTGCTCTGTTAAGGCTTCTAAAATTGTTTTAATGATTGTTGGTGTTTGTGCTACAAAGTAGAAGAAAGCCACCACCTGATAGATGATTCAGTAGATTAAGGCTGGCCAGAAATTTAATGGCTGGGGTTTCTTGGGAGTGTCTAGACCCCACAGTCTTCATGGAGATTCTGGTCAAAATAGGGACGCTGATGGAGGGAAAGGGATTTCCAAATGGAATCAGGATAGGCTAAAACCACCTCACAGTCTCTGCTCCCTAGGGCATGAGCCCTGAGCCTTTTGTGTGTTCAAGGCAGGGGCATCACCAAGTCTTCTGTCCCAGCTGGGCACCCCTTCCATGCACAGTCATTCCATGTTCAGCCTCTTTGGTCGGTGAAGCTTTTGTATACCATGGCACAGTGCTAACAGGCGAGGCTGGAAAATTGAGGTTATTAAGGAACAATCTCAAAAGCTCCTGGGAACCATGTGTTTTAGGAATTTGGGAAACTAGTGGAGAGTAGAACTCTGAAATCTGTGTCATAGAGAACAAGAAAGCTGCTTCTTTTCCAGATCATCCCATTTGAAAAAAGGAACATTTTTTTTGTTTGCTCATTTTGCAGTTGTTAACTTTACACAAGAGCTAATTACTTTTTGTTGATTACATAAAAAAAAATGTTTTAAAAAATGTTTAAATTAACCCAAAATGTAGATTTTTTTTTTTTTTTTTTTAGTAGGAATCTCTTAAAATCATGGTTTACTATTATGCTTGAAATATATTTGTTACTAAACACAGAAAACTGAATTTCAGTAGAAAATACTGATTTTGTCAGCAGTGATCCCTGTATGGCTGGCAGGAAACAGTAAATGTTCCTGTGTTACCAGGCTGTGCACGTGGATCAGGTTCACATGAAGGACTTAACAAAACAACCTCAAACCTCAGGTCTTGAATGGTTTAATTGTTGTTGTCATTTTCTCCACAGTTAATCTACACTTTTAAAAGTGACCCTGATATGAGGTTAGGATTTATCAGCACCAGGCTCCCCATGCTAATTGGTTCAGCTCTGCACTTTACTTCACTGCTGTGGCACTTCTTCAGAGCAGAGCCTGCTCAGAGCAGTTCCCTGCTCAAACCAGGAGGCAACTCACCTGTGTGTGATCCTGCTCCAAGTGTGGATCCATCCACACTGCCTGGATGCTTCTCCACAACTGGGAATGTTTTTCCTGAGGTAGAAGAAAGCGTGACATGGGCCTGCTCTTTATTTTGAATGAAAAGTGCTAAACACCTTGGCAATAGGCATTTCTTTTCTACAGTAAAGTTTTAGAGATCCTGCAAAACTGTGTTCTCAGTCAATAATTTTGGGTTTGTTCTTTATTTTTTTTTTTTTAATACTTTAGGCTAGTAAAATTTTTTTTTTTTTTTTTGTATGAATGTTCAAAAGTTCCTTGGAAACTCTGAATATTTGCATAAGATTAGTGACCCTGAATTGAGCAAAAATTGTTTAACCTGGTGTATTGAGGTCTGTTGAAGATGTTAAACATGAGTGCGGGGGGGGATGGTGAGTTCCCTTCCCCACTGTACACACCCTGAGGGTGTCTGAGCCTGGCCACGCTGCCTCTGTACCTTTTTACCTCATAGAATCTTCTCCTATTCACTGCATCACGTTTGGAAGTGAACTGAGAATAATAAATGCTTTGTGTAAGTTCACTGTGCTGCTGCATTTCAAACACTGAGTGCAGCCTGATTAACAGTCTTGTTTCCCTCCTCCATTTTGCAAAGGTATAGGAGAAAAAAAGAAGTTGCAACAAGGAAAATAAAGATGGTATGTGATATCAAATGGCTGTTTAGCTGTATTGACTGAGTAGACCAGGAAGGGTCTTGGATAACTGAGGAAAGATGTGCTTAAAGTCTGGAGAGCAGATTTTGTGTCTTAAAATCTGTATTCTGGTAATTTAATATGAAGGCCCTTGTGTATTATAAGTAGTAGAAGACCCCATATCCCCCTCTAGTCATGAAGAATCCAAACCAGCACACATGACAGGCTTGATTTATGGTTTTTCTGTATAAAAAATATTTTTCTGCTTCCCTACTACATTTCAGATTGCTCTAGTACTCAGTGCACTGTGCTAATTAGAGGCTGCAGTGGTTCTTGGTTGAAGAAGCCACCACCTCCAGAAAAGCGTTGTCAGATACTGTGCCACTGAGATCTTCCAGTTGTGCATTCAAACTCTGCCATGCATCGAGTGGCGTGGCAGAGATCACTACTCCTTGTGTCCTCAGGGACACAGTTTTTGTATTTTTCTAGATTTGCCATGGGACTACCAGATTAAGTTTGGAGATGCTTTGGCCTGGGATTTCAGGCTGCTTTGCTGTAACAGTCACCTCTGAAACACGTGATCCATAGTTATCCTCAAAGGAGTAGTTTCTTCTGAGCGTACTTTATTTTGACTTCTTTACTATGCAGCAAAGAAATCTGGATTTAAGCTTGTTTGTGTTGTCAGATGAGAAGGAAATATGATTAACTGTGCTTGCCTTTTTTTTCCACAGTTTTATATAGTTTTTAATGTTATTTTCCTGAACGTGATTTATTTGCCTTTCCTTCTTCTCACCAAAGCCTAGTCTAGAACTACCAGCTACCTGAAATCACTGAGTCAGATTCCATGAACCTGGTACCTTAGGTATCTCTCTGTTTCTCTGCACAGCTGGGAGCATAAGGAAGAAGAGGGAAAACAAGATCAGTGTTAGCAAATCTCCAATAATAAAGGAAGACCTTTAAAAGCATTACTGAAAATAACAGAAGGAACTGCTGGAGGCATTAGATCCCTAAATGTGAGGGTTCTGGGCACATTGCACAATTTCTGTGGCTTGGAGTGATCTTCTCTGTTAAAAGATAAATCAAAAGATGGGGCTAAAATAGGTGGTCTGTGTTTTTTGCTCCTAGTGCAGATAAAATTAATTCCAGTGCAAATCCATATTGTTACCCAGTGTTATTCTCTACTAGGAAATTAATTTTGCTTTCAAACTCCAACATGGACAGATCAGCAGTGTTTCAAAGTTTAAAAATCATGTCACTATTAGGAAAATACATTCAAGCTATCTTCCTGTGCTACTGCTAGTGCAAGCAAAACCCAGCGTGCTGAATTCAGGAGTGAGCAGTACAAATTAGAATTTGCTGTAAGGATTAATCTGATCTCAGAACAGAGTTACAGAATCTGAAATAGTGATGAATAATACTTTGACTCTGTAGCAAAGTAGCTGCGCAGAAGCAGTGTACCTTCAGAGCTGGTTTGGGAAAATGGTGTGTGTAATCATACCCATGTAAGGCGATGTTTTATGCTACTGGTAAATGTGCAAAACCTTTTTGCTGCTCAAGCATACTGTGAATGTTCAGTTACTGTATTTAATTAAATAGATGCACCCCAAGACTCTCTGAGACTCTGGATTCTACTCATCCAAAATGATACAGAAGTGAGTTCAGTAAAATTTATGTATCTGAGTAATAAAAATTGTTCCTGGTCCAGGTGGTGGAGATGTGTGCTTTTCTAGACTTCCACAAGGAAAGAGGATGTGCTAATGGGAGCAGAATCACTAATTCCATAATGTGCTTATATTATTATCCAAATATACTCATTTTAATTACTTTTTAATTGTCTTAAACACACCAAGAATATGTCCACAGCACTGTAGCATGCTAGGTATAGTGTCACAAAAACATGAATACTCTGTGGCCCTTGGACTGCCCTGGCTCCAGTTGAGGGTGCATCCTTTTCTTCCCTCTTTTTCATTTTTTCTTTCAGTCGTTTTGTAGCCTCTCTAGTAATGCCATAGAGGGTAGCCTTTGTTGTTGCAGTAGAGAAGGCCATTACTCAGTAGGGCAGTAAAACATAAAGTGGGGTGTGATACTGGAAAAACTCATTGTTTAGGGTGTGTTCGGTAGGTTGGGACCTGAGTGCCTGACCCTCAGCAAGGATGTAATCACATTGCCATCTCTGGAATGTGCAGAGACAAGACCTGACGAGTTGGGGAAGTTGCTTCTGTAGCCTTGCTGCTCTAGATACAGCAAGGAGAAGGTAGTGCAAGTACTGGAGCTGCTGCCATAATAGGTCATGACACTTCTGATTTTTCAGCCTTTCCTGATCATGGAAGAAAATAATTTATCTTGTCAACTGTTCTGGTTACTGTTTTTACAGGGTAGCCAGAAACAGTCTTCCTGCCTTTCTTCCTGATCTGATAGTTTTCTAGAATCATAGTCTAAGCAAAAAAACCCTCTTCAGATTATAAGGAACTGTGAAAGATTTTCCAGCAGACCTTCTCTTGTCCTGATGACTGCCAAGAGATTGTGAAACTTCATAATGCATAAAGCCAGGATAATGAGACAGGCAGGTTGGTATCTTCTGCTAAATAATTTCACTGTACTGAAGAAAAACTCATGCCAGTGCTGCTGTTTGCCCCAGTTGTTAAACACCTGGGGCTTTAAAAGCATTTGAACGATCCCCTTGGAATGTGAAGGCTGCCAATACACACACTTCAGTAAGAGCATAAAGTTGTACATTTGTTGGATAATTATGGGTGTGTTGTTAGTGTCCAAACTGATCTCTGGTTCATGCAGTCTTTCATCTGACACTGAATTATTCATAAAGCAAAGGGTTAAACTGCTGAAAGCAGGTAATTTAGTCACTCTTGGTTTCAGTGAATTTTTGGGATGACTTCTTCAATGGCAGCTTAAAGTCCACTGAGTAGTTATATTGATAATACCCTAAATGCTTTTTATGTGTCAGTAGGAAGTTAATCATATTTTTAAGACATTTTAAGAGTTTTGTTTTGTGAAGTGCTCTCAAACTGCTCCTGTCTTTAAAGATCAGCAGATGAATGAGTTTCTGCAGCTAGCTGCTTAGTTATAGAGCAGGTTCTGTGTAGGCTATTTGTTGTCAACTATTTTCCTATCCATAAAGTTACATTGTACCTCCCACTTATTTTCCCATGAAGATAACTGTATCAGAGGGATGAAGCTTTTGATACTATTTACCTTACAGACTGGTAGTGTTCATTCGTGTTGTTCAGTGTTAAGGGTCTTCTTAGAGTGTAACTGCTTTGTTTTATCTAAGGATAGAATAATCATGTAATCTATTAATACAATTTTGTTCCCATTCATTAGTTACATTGGTGCAGTTAGAAACCAGTCTGGCCATCCTGTGCTTTGTCAAAATGATCCCTTTGGCCAGGCAGACCCAATGCAAGGCAGCAGCAACATAATGATTGATCAGCGTAATAAGTGGTGGCTGCAGTGTTGTTACTGGCTGTGTAGTCATTGCTACATATTCTGTAGGCATGGTGGAGATGAGTCTGCTTCCAGGAAGTTGTCCCATCCTAGTTTTTCATTTACTGTCTTGTGTAACACCATCTCCTCCTGTGGGAGATTTGCAATTCCCAGTCAATAATGCAATAATTGCTTGTTTCAGATGACAATTAGAGAGCAAGAGACTTCCATATAATACTGTTTTGGTTTTGGGCTACTTGCTCGTTAGTAAATGAATGTCTTTTCTCCTTTCTTTCTAAATGTAATAGAGCAAACTTTGAAAGGATTGAAGAGCTTTAAACCTTGTTTCCCTAGCTGGAAGTCTCCTTGCTTCCTATACCCCTAATACTTTCTCCCTTAGTCTTTAAGCTTGGCTCTGCCTCTTATTAATTCTCTAGAAGCTTTTTCTCCTTAAGACTTAGTCATTGTCCTTCATAACTTTCTTGTTAATGTACATACATTTCTAGATACACCTTTTGGCACTGGATGAAGTAATGAACCAAGAAGAAAGAAAAATAATAAATTAAACCAAAGCCATGTGGGTTTATGTATTTCCCTTTCACCTTCTCCCATTCTTCTAGCGAAGTTAATCTCAGTTTCTGTTACTGTTTCATACCTTTAAAAAGTTTAATGTGAATTGCTTTATTTTTTGATGCCTTTTGAAAGGCAGCTGCAGTACAGAAATTGCTTGATTCTTGTTCAGATTTTTCATTACAGCAATCTAGGACTGTCTTGGAAGAATGAAACTGTGTAGAATGCTTTAAATTTAATTCCTTTTCTCTTGAGTCCCTTTATGCAATAAGTGGTGTTTGTATTCTACCTGCAGGTAGGGATTAGAGGCCAGATCGTTTCTCTTACTTTGGAAAAGCTGAGTTCTTTCAGAGCAAGTGAGGGGAAATTTTTGCTCTGAACAATTCTAGTAGCCCAACGATTGACTACTGATAATGAATTCCATTCAGATCATGGAGTTGGGAGCTTGGTTTGGATAATTTTGGTATGTGTGGTTGTTTTGGTTTTATTTTTGGCCAGGGTATTTGGTATTTCGCTTGGTTGGTTTTGGTTGTTCATTTTAAATCCTGCCCTCCTGGGAGCCATTCTGTTCATCTGGCTTTCAGAGCAATGGTTTCCAGACTTCTGGAGAGGCAAGCTGTTGGAGCCCACAAGTTTTCTTGTGAGCTTTTACAGCTGCATAAAAATTGGTTCCACAGGAGTGCCTGCAGCCCCCTTACAGGCATGGTCCAGGCAGTTTTTGCTCCAGAGTTGTGAAGTAACCTGTTGGCATCATTTTTTCCAGCTCAAGGCAGGTATTTGTTCATCATCTTCCACACATTTTTCTAACTTTCTTGTTTGCTTTCAAGAAGTAATTATCTTGCTTTTTCCATTTGACTCTCTTTATTGTCCTCTTTGGACCACCAAAGTTCAGTAACTGTTTTGGAAAGTGTGGCATTTGCTGCTTGCTTTAGGAATTTCTCAATTATGTATTTTGATATGCTGCCCAATAGCTGCAATAGCAAGGATCAACTTGGTGGTTAAAGAGGTGATATTTATTAAAGCACTTGAAATCACTGAATGTTTATTCATTATGATTTCTAGCATAGTGGTAATTTCGTCTTTTTTTTTTTTTTTTTTTTTCACTTGTGTGCTATTTTCCATGTCAGGCTGGTACTTTAAACTATGCACTGAAGCAAACTTTTAGATGTTAATTTATTTAATATAATGATACATTTTAAAATAATACTTTTTAAAAGCTTTTGAAGACATGGTTTATTCCACAGTAGAAGACCTGTTCTGTAGTGAATGCAGAGGACCATGACTCTGCTCAGTTGTCCTGGGGGGTGTGACAGCTTTGAGTCCTGACACTGAGATGCAAAGCTAGATCTGGACTGTGTTGACCATGCAGTGGATATCCTTGATGGTGGTGTAGGTTGACTGCTACAGCATGGACTTTGCTTATTTACATTCTCTGACTTTGTTCTTATTTCCTGCTACCTGATACTTTTGCTCAGTAAGTTCTTTTCCGAGTGTTTACTGCAGGTTCACACATCCACTGGAATTCACACACACACACACACACACACCCCTTTATCATATCAATATATAGTGTTGTATTTTAAAAGAAAAATGCCCTTTTAAAACTTCCATGAAGGCTTTGATTCTGGAATGTCCATTTAGTCCAGCCGAAGAGGAGAAAGTCGTGTTGTTTTCTGCTTTACCCCACTAAAAAGCAAGACCCCGGATGTGAAAGTTCATGGTATTCTTCAAGCTGCTGCCAGCAGTGAATGACTGACTCCCTTGGGGCTGCTGATGCTGCCTTTGGTGCAACTCCCTGCTCATTTTAGGATTGCTGTGGCACTGCTGCATGGAGGGCTGTGCAAGCTGTCTGCAGGGACTGTAAAAGCCCTCAGTCCCAGGGATCTCCGGTGTGAGGCGGATGCATGTGATAACTGTAACCAAGTTTTTAGTATCACTCTTACTCCTCCGCTGTGGTCTCCTTAACCTCGAAAGGAAACAAATGTTTCATAACCTGCTGCGAAGACTTCCTTCAGTTTCTCCTCTGTGGTTACCGGCTCCAAAAGCTAATGACAAATATTATAGATAATCTGTCAGACTTTGGCTATGGCTGTGATGTGAGTCATGACTGAAAGCTTAGTAAAGTTATAGCTCGCCGTCATCATTGTTAAATAGAGGCAGTTTCTGCTGTAGTGGAATTGCTGTGCTTGTGGAGTCATTCTGTACCTTTGGCCACATGTGACTGCAAACATGTGTTTGTGCTGAGCAATGTGTCCTGCAGCTCAGGTACAGAGCAATCTGCCAGTGCTCGTGTCTTAAAACTGGATTTAAGTTATGCCAGATGCCACATGAACTTGACAAAATTTTTTTCTGCTTTCTCATTAGTAGTGTTGTGAACAGCAGAAGAACAGAGCAATGTATTCTACAGTGACACTTGAGTTCATATTATTAAGCAGGCTGAATCCATCAGAAAAGTTTGTTTGTTTTTTTTTTTTTAAATACAGTTTTGGTTTTTTTTTATCCCTGGTTCTATTTTAATTCTGAGTGCTTAATAGTGTGAGTATTTGAGTATAATAATACTAAGCTCATAGTCCATAACAAGCAGAATTTTTTTCACATACATACTTTCTGTAGGGTCTGTCATTATATGGCAAATCAATAGTTTCAGAGAATTTAGTTGGGGTTTTTTCCTTCTCTCTTTTGCATTCCCCTGCAGCAATTGCCACAACCATTTTGCTTTCAGGCTTTCATCTCAACACTTCAGTGACAGTCTTTAAGTTAATGAGCAATGAGAAGTGTGGACCTGCAGAGTCATTTATATATAATCCAGCAATTTGTCTGTGTAAGGTGACTGACACTTCTTACCAGCTTCCCAAACTGTGGTGTCATGCTCCAGTTTCATTCCAGTTGCATATCTCAGTGTTTAGAGTTATTTCAGCATTCATGATCCTTCAGTAACTAAGTGAAAGCTCTTTTTTATGCACAAACTTACTAATATGTGGAATGTCTCTTCTTGAAAGTTGTCTTAACCTCCAAACTCAGAGACCCTGTGTAAACTCTGCAAGATTTTTCATTTGTAACACAGTGCCATGGGCAGAGAGAAAGTGGTATGTGATGTTAAATGTTTCAGAAGAAATTGTCACTATTTTTTGTGTTGCCTTGCATTCATTTTTGTAACAAAAGTGTATCTGCAAAGGTTTGTGTTGCGTTTTGGGGAGGTGAAAAATAAAGGCTTACAAAACAGTCTTACAATGTCTACAATTTTGCTGTTGAAAACTGTATTCATTTAATATTTGTGTTTAAAGAGCTAAAAACAGCAGCAATGTGTTTAAAAGAGCTAAAATATTTCCTATTCCGAAAGTTGCTTTGTTGTGATACTTCCTTAATTGATGTGGTTTATGTTAACTTTCTGTTGATTCATAGACTGCATCTCAAATTTATTCCAGGGATGTCATTGAAACTGGGTATTCTGATGTGGGAGTGGACAGATGACATGACTGGAGTGATGTTGACGCACTGTGGTTTAAGCTGCATTAAAGACAGCAGTGTAGTATGTTGTAAACATTAAGTAGTATGTTTGGTAGGAAGGTTTTCCTGGCCAATGTGGACAGGTATTTTTTCTCTTTCTTAATCCTCTAACGTATAATTTAAATAAACCTTTGGCATTGCATCTACTTGAGGCAAAGGAAAACATATTTCTTAATTAAAACTTGATATGATTTTACAATTCTTTCTATGAGCTCTTAAGGACAAGAGAGGAAAACACAAATTACTGGTTTTCAATACTCCAGTAAAAAATGTATTTTGTTATTCTGCTTGCTAGTACATCTGTTGAATTGATTGTGTTTTGTTTGTGTAAAGGATTAGTTCAATTTCATTAGCAGTTAAAAAGCTTCCTCTGTTCACAGTAGCCAAAAACATTGATTGGTTTCCATATCTGAAAGCTGTATCACAAACTTTGTGTCCATCTATGTCAAAAGAAGCAGCAGGGGCATTCATTATGGTTCATTTATCATTGAATAGTATCTCTCAGCAGCTGTCTCTTTTTAAGTTGATTGCTGTTCCTATGATCTCTAACTCCTCATACTTTCAGAGAATGCAGAGCAGCATATCATAAGAAAGCTCTTTATTTTCTTAGTTAAGGACAGTTCTTTCTAGTTTCTTGGGGAGAGAAACAGGGTGTCAATATTTAAATTCCCTGTTAAAAGATAACATCAGATACGCTTTTAGTGGAGAATAGCACTATTCCTCAGGTGTTTGCTTCAGTTTGTTTCCAGATACTAAGTTGCACTGACGATAAATTCAAGAAGAAAAATAATTTTTAAAAAAATTGCATTAATTTAGTGTAAACAACTGTTGCATTTTGAGAACATGTTGTATGCTTCTAGAATGCAGTGACCCAGAGGACAGCTTTCTGTTTAGATCAGCATGTGCTGTTAAAAGGTTAAAAAAGCAGGGGTAAAGGCAGGACATTGAAATGAAATTGGAGATTTTTTTCTTCTCAGTCTTGATTTTTGTGACTTTTCCTGCTCTTAAGTTGCAGGCGTTTAAACCTGGTCCCCCATAATTTTGTTGTAGTAAATCTTTAACTTGCTGTTCTACTGAGTTTCCAGTGCCAATTGCTGCTGAGGGAGACCCTGAGGTTCTAATGCACCTGAGCCAATCTTCTGCAAACCTTTTTCTTACAAAGTCAAAACTTCAAGTCGTACTTGATTTTGGTTTTGTTCAAAAGCTGAGAATTTAGAAAAGTGCTCATATTACTGCATGCTGCACAGTGTGTGTTTCTCAACACCCCTTTCACTGGTACCTCAGTGAGATCTGCTGCACCCTACCTAGTAAGTGTCCAAAAGCTGTGCATGAGCATTAAGGTCGTGATCTAGCGTAGCTCTAATCCAGGAGTAAGTCTCTAACCTGAGCTGTTTCTGTCGTGCTGAGGGCAGAGGTTACTACTTGTGCGGATTTACTGGGAGAGTAAACAATCAGGAGTGCCGGGTGTGAAAGTATCTTCCTGTGTACTGTGAATTGGAATGAGGCTGCAAAAGCATGGTGTGCTCTGAGGAGAGGGAGGACTCTGAAGTACCAGGTGACTGATGCTACTGCACTTCTCCCGTGGCTTATCCTACCTTTGGTGGGAGCTCTCTGGCTTTTAAAAGGCCTGGGGGATGATCACACAAAAGCGATTCCTGTTGTCATTTGTGTTTGTCCCTTTTGCCCAGGAGAGACTCAGCTGCGCTCTGGTAGAAGGCAAGTGTCCAGGCTAGTTGGCAGTTCTTGCAAACAGCCCAGCACCCCGGTCCGTGGGCACCCCCGGTCCGTGGGCACCCTGGTCCGTGGGTACCCCCCCAGTCCGTGGGCACCCCGGGTCCGCAGGCACCCCCCCCCCTGGTCCGTGGGCACCCCCCCGGGTCCGTGGGCACCCCCCCGGTCCGTGGGCACCCCGGGTCCGTAGGTATCTGTGCCCGCACGGAGCACGGAGCTGGGTGGGAGCTCGGCAGGGCCGGTGGCTAGGGCAGCTCTGTCCAGGGTGCTGACAGGCGGGGGCACGGCCCGGCTGGTTTGCTGCAGCTGGGATTCTGCTGCGTCTCTAGGGAACAGTTTCCATCCTGTGGCACAGGTTAGCTGCATCCCCGGCAGCGCGCACAGTCACTTGTGTGTAGCTTTTGGGTATAAAACTGTTCCTGGTTACACAAATCGGTGACATTGGAGTTTTTGAGGTGTAGTAGAATATATATGTTAATAGCACGACTTGTATAGCAATGAGAAACTCATCAGACCTTTTAAATTAGTGTTTTTTAAAGTAGTGCTTTTTCTTGTGATGGCAGGGGCTTATAGGTTTTACTGTTTTAAAAACCAGTTTGTTTAAAACCCAGTTTAGTTCATCCAAGAATATATCCACGTTTCTGGAATCATGCTGAAACCATCCACTGGTTTTTGGTGTGGAACCAGTGGAAGGAGGTGTTGTTCAGTTGTTGGAGGAATCAGGAAGGTGCTTCTTCAATCAAAGCATTGCAACTTAGAAGTAGTGGGGTTTCAGGTCATCAAGTTGCCTCATATCTCTTGGTTTAGTGGTGTTTACATACGTAATGGTCAGTGGAGCAAAACTTAATGGCAGTGATGGCTAGAAACTGGAAAATGTTATTTCTAAAATGTTCCATCCCAGTTTCCCCCAAGTACCATTATGTTTGATTAGAGGTTCAGGTTTTTTCTTTAAAAACCAGCAACACTGAAGAAGTCTTAAAGCAACTTCTTAGTTTAGAAAGTCTGCTATTAGAAACTTGAACTTGTGTAAAAATTTCTTGCATTGTAAGAATAAAAGAAAAAGGAAATAAAAAGGTCCTATTTAATGAGACTTGATTATGAGATGCTTATTGTAAGGCCATTTGGAAACTTATAAAACGGTTTATGTTCTTTGTATCTGTATTCCACATTTATGTGGACCTTTTTCTTTGTCCATAAATATTCACCTGTATGGGGAATTTTTGTTAGATGCATACCAGTACAACTGTTGAGCAATAACTTAAATACTGTTCTGTGCAAGTGTGAACTGTTTGCATGTCTCATAAACACTACCTGAGACAAAATTATTAATTATGTGATTAATTTTTACATACTTTTTTTGTATTAGCTGGAGATACGGATGATCCTCCAAGAATTACGCAAAACACTGTCATTAATGGGAATGTAGCGATGGCTGACGGACATAACAACACTGAAGAAGACATGGAAGATGGTAAGTAAATATTTGATAAACACATGGTTTGTTTGGCTTCTTTAGTTTTATGATATGAGGAGAAAATGATCTGTCTCTTACCTACGTCCTGTGATCTGCAGCTCATTAAAAAAAGAATCCTTCAGTAGTTATGGCTGCTGGTTTTCTGTGTAGGCATCCTTTTGACATAGCTGTACAATAGGATTAGACTTCTGAAGGCTTGGGATTTTTTTCGTGTACTCTTTTTAGGTACTCATTTAAAAATTGCTGAAATTGCTACTGGCCATTGTCATGATTTGTGATACAGCCCTTTAAAGGTGCTGCAGATGGGCTTTGCTGAACAGCAATTTTATCAGTTACACAATTCCTTCAGGGTGTTTAGAATCCTTATCTGTCCTGCTCTCTTGTCAGGTGGCAGCTGTGCTCTGGTTTTGTCTTTGTGTAGTAAGTCAGTGATAACTGTTCTCTTGATGAACATCTTTCGCTGTCAGTTCTGATGCCTAATTTTACTTGCAAAAGCAAAGGAAAAATTATGTATTAATGTCCAGTTAATAAAAGGGAACATGTGATTTTGAAGTCTTTTTCTTGGTCCATTAAATGAAAATAAGGGTGTATGGTTTGTTGCAGAAGATCAAATAATTATAACTCTAGGTATATTTAAAGAAAAGTGACAGGTCTCTAAATCTGTTATGTTTGGTGAGGAAAATGTGCAATGATATTTCTTTTCTTAGGAAGGGATATGGGGAGGGACTGCTCATTTTGAAGAATGAAGTAAAATTGAGTTGGGAGAAGGGGAACATCATATGAGTGGGATTTTTTCCATATTCCATGCTGCCTTGTGAGAGTACATTTAGGACTAAGCTTAAACATTTAGTTAGATTTGTGCAAAAACGTTGAGTGATTTTTCTCAGAAAAATCAGAGTTTGAGGTTAAAGGTCAAGAAAGTGCTTACTTTCATGTGTTCAAGGAACATAGAATACTGATAGAAAATAGTAATGTTCCATGAAGAGAATTGGATTTAAATTCAGAACAAAAGCATCTCATGGTTTAATCACCTCTGTATCATTGGTGAAGATAAAGTTTTCTATGAGTCTTGCAATGAAAGAAAAATACAGTCTTAGCCTATGAATTTTGTGTGATTACCTAAACTCATTCAGAGGGATTTGATTTATTGCTCAGAGTAAGTAGGTGAGACTGAAACAGGGAATTCTGTTCTTATCAAAAGCTGTTGTAAAAGATGTTAAAGGTCTGTCAGGCCATGATATTTAGAGGATGGCAAGAGAAGACCACATGGGTGATACCAACTGGCTAGAACACATCTGTTTAAAGATCTGTTCTTGGTAGGGGTGTTTATATGTTAAAAGCCTAATAGTGTTTGCTGTTGATAAAACATATCACATAACACGTTGGTTGTGAATTAGAAAAATGATTTTTCCACTAGTTGATGTGTATATACTTGTACAAATTAGCCAAAATAGGGACATAAACTGTAGAAATAACTGATGAAAGAGGCTATATCAGGGCTGGCAAGTAATCAGATATTCACCTCTTCATTCAGAATAACATTGACCTTTTAACCAAAAAACTACTGTGAACCTATTTGTGTCAATTCCCAACTGTTTGACTCTCTCAGAACTGAGAGAGTTGCGTTAGGGAGAAGAAGTATCTGAAAGCGTTTAACAGAGGGCTTGTAATAAATAATGCCTTTGTGGACTTCCAGCATGGTCAGGAACTTGGGCCCACTCTGCAGTGGGACATCCTTTGTAATTGAAGTGTGATTATTAAGCAATACTGTTAATAGTTTTTTGTTATCATATTTGAATAAGGAATGTCTGGCTACATGTTGGTGCTGCTACAGCTGTGCATTGACACAGATAGAAACAAGTATTATTGCAAAATGTTAGAGTTGAAAACACATTCCTGAAGATTTGCATCACATAAGTGGATGATGCCTCTTTTCTAAGTCTTGTAAATCAGATTAGTTGCTTGCTGTTGCATTATTTACACATCAGTGCAATTGCTTTCTTGCTGTTTGTGCTGTTGCTAACCTGGTTTACAGCATGATGTGCATGGGTAATGGACAGCTCGGAGATTCTAAAGACAGGGAAGATGGGAGACATGGGCTTCTCTGATAAACATCCAGTTTTCCTTTGTTGTTACTCATAGTAAGGGGCATCAATCTGAGCTGATACAGAATGCAAGAGGAGAATTTAGATACCTCTTCAGCGAAATTAATGAGTTTAATGGTTCCTGTGAGAGATGTACAGTAAAGGAGAGGTTGATGCTTCCAACTGGATCATAGAAATCAGCTTTCTGGTGATATTCTGAGTTCAAGAAACTTTTGAGGTTTTTTGTTCTTCCAGCTTAGCACATAAAGAAATGACTGATAAGATTGGGGAAAAAAAGTACAGCTCTCATCCCCTTTGCTAGGCAACAAGCTGCAGGCATTGTGAGGCACAGAGAACGGGAGCAGCAGTGGACCACCGGCAGGACTTTCAGATAAGGCTGTGTTCTCTCAAGCGCTGTGACCAGTACCTGTTGCTGCTCTGTGTGAAGTCTTAGCAATTAAAAAGAACCAACTGAAGGACTGTGCTGGGCATTGTATGGCGAATGACTTAAATGAGCCAGACTTTAAAAGCTGGGATAGCAGCCTCTGCAAATAAAGGAAAAAATAATAAAAACAAGGCTCTGATCAAAACTTGTTTGCAAGTGCATCAGTATTCAAAGCAACACATGCATTAAATTCTCTTAGAAGTTAAAGTTCAAATAGAAGGTCCCTAGCTGAGCATAAACTCACAGCTTTGCCATTAACTCCTGAAGTCTCATTTCCATGAAGAATTGCAGAGGCAAGAAGGCTTTCAGAAGCATCAGTCTTAGCCATATGCTGGTAGTGCATACTGTATTTGGATCGTTATTAAAATATTCATAGAATATTCAGCCAGTTTCTCCATTAATAATTCAGGTTCAGAATATTTTAGTAACTCCAGTGCACTTTCAAGGTAGCAAAATTTACTAAGAGAATAAAGAAATCTGCTTTTCACAAAAGTATCAACATTTAAATATGTGTTTCAGCCTTAAAATGGATCATGTTCAGTATTTGGATTTTTGGTTTGAAGGATCTTTCTTCGGTGAAGATGCTGAATGTGACATTCATCACATCGATGAAAAAATGTTTTCCACAGAGCAAAGACAGTCCATTGCATGTAATTTCTCCAAGTATTGTCAGCTGGATCAGTCCTTTTTACCTTGTGTTCAGTTTGTAGTTCTGGGATTTATAAAGGTCTCACTTGCCAGTCACTACTTAATTATCCTGCTGCCAGTTGCAGTCTAACTGGCATCTGGAGGACATGTTCATGGTGGCCAAAAAGAAAGGCTTTATTTATTTATGTACTCAGAATAATTGTCACGTTTGCTACGTAAACTTCTTTTTTTTATTAAAATTCTTCTTTTAATCCATTATACTTGCTAAGAAAAAATAGACTTACTGGAAGGAAAGTAAGGTTGGTTTTTTTAAAGAAACTTCTATTTTAGGGTTGACCTATGTTACAAGGCTGCATTTTTATGGAGCAGTTACTCGTGCTTGCTCAAATATTTTACAGAGAAGAATTCCCATTCCATTCCCTGGTGAGCTCTTATGCACAGGCTTTCCTGAAAAGAAATCAAGAAATACAGGCAAACTTTCTCTGAAACATCCGCAGATGCTGCGTGGACTGCGTTTTTTAGCTGACACTGTAGCAGCACTGCTGCATCCTTGTACTGAAGTGCTTTGAAAACTGCATCAAAGGAGGCAGAAAGCAGACTTGGCTCATGTTTTGGAAGCTCAGACTGAGCCCAGAAGCACTGATAGCATGATTGTGAGTAGGGAGGTGGCCTTAGGTTGGTTTGAGATACAGGTGTGATGCAAGACTGATTTTATATTGTTAAGAGTGTTATGGATTTGTTTTATCCTGGCTGCAAATCAAGTTAGAGATCCTCTGTCTGCAGTCTGTCAGGTTGTTGGGTGTAGAAGATCAGCTCTTCACTCTGTTATCAGGCAGTGAGTAGTGAAACTAGGAAGAGAGCTTTTTTTTAAGTAGGTGACAAACTGCTAGTTAGCTGCACTTCCAGGCGGGGAAAAAGGAGAAAGTAATCTTTTGAACTCTTGTGTTACTGAGGAAGCTGACAGCACAGGGCAACATGAAGGTCTTTCAGGAGTAGAGACAATTGGAATGCTTAGGGCTGTCAGGCCATGCACAAAGAAATCCTCTGTGCTGCAGTTCAGGAATAGGACAACTACTTGAAAACTGCTTCACAAGGGAGAAGAATGAAATCTGCATAGCTCCCTGGCAGTTGTGGATAAAATTTGGTAATTTTCTGTATGAAGTGTATAATCTTTATCCTGTTGCATGTTGTAGTTTAAGAGTGTTCCATTTTTTAAGTAAGGTAGCAATCAGGACTCACCTGTGTTTTGGAAAAATGATTCAGTGCTGCCTGTGGTGCTGTGCCAAGCTGAGTAAATGACTGTTGTCCATGTATGGAAGGAACTTGTGTGTGCCTTGTCACAATTTCACAATCTGATTTCTGGCTCGATGTAATCAACCCTCAGTGCTCTTTGATTTTGGGTGTCTGTGCATGTGTGATGCACCTTCAGATGTGCATCCCCCGGGGGTGCAGTGAGAACAGCAAGATGACCACCAGTGCTGCCTGCTGCCTTGCGTGCTAGTCTAACCTCCTTACATCCAAGAGGATTCCATGCTACACGAGTGTCAGACTGGAACCATGGGAAGAAGGGGAGTGTCTTGTGCATCCCTGGCCTGTAGAGTTGTTTGGATAAGTTGCAGGTTTTTCGTCCCCGATTGCAGTATGAGGCATGTCACAGTAAAGAGAGCCTGGCCTTGCTCCTTGCTGAAACTGTCACAGTCTGCAGCACCCTGTTATAGCTGTGTACTACAGAAGCAGAACAGATTGTGGTAGGGAAAGAACTGGGGTATGTGGGAAGAAGGCAAAATTACTTTGTGTATGTCAAAATAAGCTCTTTGAAAAAAAAAGAGTCTCATTTAATTTTGTGCTAGACCGCTAAAAATCTGCATAGCACAAAGACACAGGACCTTTGAGCTGATTTATTTTCAGAAAACTGATATGATTTTACAAATATCCAACAACCAACCCAGGCATTGGTCTGTTTTAAAATATACTGTTGCAAGCCAAAGCCAGCTAAATGGTGACATAATAGCAATAGGGCATTTGAATAGATTGTGAAATTCCTTTGTGTGTATGGGTTTGTGCAGGGAGGTAATGTAAACTGGGCGGTGGAGATGCTGCACAACAAGAAGAGTTAAGAGTGGGCTGTGATTTAGTTGTAGAACATTTGATGTCTCTGTCTTACTGCACCTGCTGCTTTAGAAGAAACTGGAGTGGTAACAAATTCTACTGCTAAAGAAGCATTTAACGAAATAATGTACAAAAGGAATGCATTTTGCAGTGCTGTATTTGCCTGAATGTAGTTGCGGTGTTTTACAAAATGAAAACATTGAAACATCAGTAACTAAGTAGTTCACTGTCCCTCTGTGATGGGGATGTTGCTTACCATATCCCACTACATGAAACATGTACATGTTACATGATGTTGGTCATTTTGGAGTGAAGAAGATGAGGTGTTTTAAACAATGGTATGTGTGTGTGTGTTACAGATACAAGTTGGCGATCAGAAGCAACATTTCAGTTTACAGTGGAACGCTTCAACAGGTTGAGTGAGTCAGTGCTCAGCCCTCCCTGCTTTGTACGGAATTTGCCATGGAAGATCATGGTAATGCCACGACTCTACCCAGACAGACCACACCAGAAAAGTGTAGGATTCTTCCTGCAGTGCAATGCTGAATCTGACTCCACGTAAGACGCTTTTAATTATTTTACCAATCCTCACTTGATACTGGTTAATCTGTTGCAAGAAATACAAACATCTACAAAATACTCTTCACCTCATTTTCTCCAAGAGGAGAGAATTCTTGCAAGCGTTTGAGTGCTCTTTACCCCCCACCTTTCTAAATCTCAAAGGATAAGAATAATCCGCTCTTTAGGATGAGCTAAAATCAGCTTGTGTGACTAGAAGTTTGTGGTAGAGTTTAGATATATGCTTGCTGAAGGAGAAGTCCTTGACTGACAGTTTTCTTGGCCTGGAAAACGTTCTGAGTTTATTTCAAATGGAAGTACAGCTTCTCTAACCATACAAAGCTATAAATGTGAAGCGTGTGAACAGGTAACTGCTACCAGTGCAGGCAGAGCAGGGCCTGAGTCCTCACCTTAATGGAGTTCATCACTCATCCAGCAAGATCTGAACACATATGTGTTTTTGGAGTCCTGCATGCAAATCAACGTTGACTACCTTTGACCACTTTTGTAAATAATAGAAATATTTAAAATATATATCTACAAATTTCTGGGGCATTCCTGTAGCTTATTCAGGAAGAGTGTGGACCTCCCAGGGGTCCTTTCCAATAGAGTAACTCCATTCTGACACTGAATCTCACAAAGATTGTTGTTTACTCTGAATAATAAGTTGCACTTCGTCATTTTTATAATTTAGAGGTGAGTGGTCAGGGCAGAATGTAAAGAAAAAGTTGTAAGTGTATTAAAAAGTCACAGGACATGATTCACATCCAAGTATTTACAGAAAAAGGATAATGTGATCTTTGGAAGTACCAACCAAGGTGCAGCTGGTGGAGCTGAGCAAGCAGTGCCACTACATGAGGCAGTGACAGGACCTTGTCTGAGCTGTGTCCAGACTAATTGCCTTGCACAAGGATGGTGGTTTTGAGCACCAGTGGTAATGAAGAAGTCCTGCTGAGACAAGTAATGTTGGAGAGTTTATCTTGTGGGAGGGAGGATAGAAGCTCCTCATCCTTTCCTTACCAAAGGCTGAGACCTCCCACTTCTTAGACACCTAGAGCACTTGGAGTTGACCCATCCATGTGCAGTGAGGCAGATCAGAACTCACCTGGGAGAGCTGTCAGCTTCTTAAACCAACCTGCAAGTAACTGACACTGACTTTCTTGTCAACACTGTTGCCGTAAGAAAATCTCCATTCCAGGTTCATAATGTGGCTTCAGAAAGCCCCAGAGGTTCATTGGCAATTGACATCTAATAAGGAAAAAAAATCCAGTGTGTGAAAGTAATGTACCAAAAATCCCTAACAAAAAAAAAATTATATAACTACTATAAAAAGCTTGGATTTGAAAGAGTTTCAAGTGTTTCTTCTGTATTTATAGGTCATGGTCCTGTCATGCACAAGCAGTTCTCAAGATAATAAACTACAAGGATGATGAAAAATCATTCAGTCGCCGTATTAGTCACTTATTCTTTCATAAGGAGAATGATTGGGGCTTTTCTAACTTCATGGCCTGGAGTGTAAGTAATTGGACATGTATTAATCTGTTGCTGTTTGGGAGCAGGTTTAGGAGCTGTACTCCTGCATACTTAGATGCTGATAGCAAAGGGGTTTTTTCCCCTAGCTGTTATTTATTTCTATCATTGCTGTAGATTTCTTCTCGATTTCTTACTCTATTAATTTGATTTTTGTAGAGTGGTTTTACTTATGGTATAATTTAAATATTCCCTCATTAGTATTTTCTGCCTGAGTGCTTGTGTTTTGTTATCACTATGTGGTAGTCAATGACATTCTGAAGCAACATAAGTTTGCTTACGTTTCTAGATGTTCTTTGAGTATATGTACATGTATGCTTAATGCCCTAATAATACTACTAAGGCTTCTCTTGAATTGTGACAAATGTAAGCATTTGCAAAGGTTTTGGAATATTGTCCAGAAGAAGCCAAACATTTGATTACCAACTCTTACATCATTGAAAACTGAAAATCTACTGCAAAATCTTAAAAGGCAGGGACAAGTTTCCTGCATTGAGACACTAAAAAAGAATTAAAATGTAGTAAGCTGAAAAAACGACTGCTTTGGTCTTCTTCAGTTTATTACTACTGATATCTCAGGCTTGAAAATTAGAAAGTGATACTTAACTGGATGCTTCACTGTAGTCATGTTGCATGTTCCAGTTTTCATGTTCCTCTGTCATTCATGTTTTACAGGAAGTTACTGACCCTGAAAAAGGCTTTATAGAAGAGGACAAAGTTACTTTTGAAGTCTATGTTCAAGCAGATGCTCCACACGGAGTAGCGTAAGTATCTTTAATTAAGAACAAAGCAATATGAAAAAGTCTCACTTCTAGTGTTTTTATGTTGCTTGGGATCATTCAAGTATTCTGTGTTATTGCCATTTGTAACTCCCATCAGACATTCTCACTTTGTCACTACTAGTTCATGAATTCTCACGTGGCAATATTTTCATAGTCACGTAGAGATTTTGTATGGCTTAAATTTCTGTTTGCATCAGTCAGCAAAATGTTGTGGAGCCTCAGCTTCTGTGTGAGTTGGTTTGTGATTTAACAACTCTGCAGTTCTGGCCTGAGTATTTGTGATGTGGCAGCTCATGGGGTTTCAGGTGCAGCTGAATGGCTCTGCTGTCCAACTTGCCTTTGTTTACAGTTGTTGTAAAACTGCTTCATCTCAGTTGTTCTCCCTTCATGGTACTTGTGAACAATGGGGTTGTACAAAGGTGCAGACTTGCCCTTAAAAGTACAGCTCTTAGGACACTCATAAGATATTGTTTTTCTGCCATATAGAACATGTATGAAAAAAAAAGTAATAAAATCACTAAGCATGTAATTGCAAAAACTGTTGTTACTGGCAGGCAGCAGTGAAGTGTAGTTTATTTGAACTTTCAGTAGCAGATACCTACCTACCTTAGAACAAGCACTCTTTATTATTGGAATACAGAACTTCCTTGTTTATAACCACAAACTATTTTCTAGGTGGGATTCAAAGAAGCACACGGGATATGTTGGCTTAAAGAACCAGGGAGCAACTTGTTACATGAACAGTTTGTTACAGACTTTATTTTTCACAAATCAGCTACGAAAGGTATGTATTATGTGAAAGAACATGAGATTATAATGTTGGCTGTTTTAATTAGCATTTATAAATGCTTCCAAACAGACCTGTGTGATCCTTTTGCCTCCTTTATCCTTTCAGAGGAGTTGTGACTTACATGGTGATGCACATCATACTGCAGGCAGAGTACAGGAAGCTCCTTTTGTAGTTTGTGGAATACAAGCTTTTGTCTTCTGTGGAAGCAGGCAGAGCACTTGGAGAAGACCTGAGCTTAGGGGCTGTTTCTTTGACTGTATTATTTGTTGATATTGCTAGGAATTGCTGGGGGCAGGGGAAGCAGTTTAATCTTGCAGATAAAAGATGGAAGCAATTTCCCTTTTCTGAAGTAGTTAAAATAGAGAAGTATGGTTTCTCAGCCCATAAACAATGCACAAAGATACACATTTGCTCCATATTAAAATTCCTATTGTGCAGCAGAATTTTTTTTTATTGTGGTAGCCATCCTTGTAGTGATGGAAAGCATTGTATTTTCAATAGTTTAAACAATGTAATTTTATATTTACTTCAGTAGAACTTTTTTGTTTACTGTAGATGTTATTTCTTTGCTGTAAAGAACTTCTTTAAATACCTTTTTAATAAATACCTCATCTAAAGCTGAAATAAAATACACTAGATAATGTATGATTTTAAAATGCTGCAGTACCCTTACTGGGATTAAGAACAGAAGTGGTGACTTGATATTGGAGGTGGCTATTTAGAAGAGGGGATGTACTTGGAAAAAAACACAATTTGGCACTATTTAGTATATTTGAATTTCCTGTTGATCCTAATTCATCCTTCTGTGCATTTCTGCACTCTCTGTCTGTCTCTTAGTGAAAATGAACTGTTCTAACTTGGGCTTTCTCTTCTGTAGACTAATTGCTGCAGTTCAGTTAAGCTTTCTGTACCTGCTTTCCACTGTCTTTAATTTCCCACCATCTTAGTATTTATATCCCTGTGGCCTTTAGGTGTCCTGGTTGGCATTTCTTTTTTTCTCTTTGAAATGTGCTGTTTACTCTGAAGCACTGCAAAAAAAATAACACCTCCAACTCCAATAGAATATAACTGAGATCTTCCCAATGCCACGGACAACAGATGACTTGTTTTACATGATGCACCTGTTACTTTTTTGCAGGAGGTATAATTTCCTCATTCAGTTTATCACTCATAATGCCTTTTCTTTTTTGCTCAGCTCAGTAAAATGTTTGTGCATTTTACTTTTTTGGACAAGTTCCCTTTGCTCTTGAGAGAAAAAAGTGTTTTTGTAATAGCTCCATCTAATGCAGTTGAGTAGTTTATTCAAGACTGTCTTGTAGTCACTAAATCAATATGTACCATGAAGTAGTGAAGAAGAAATTCTTTTTGTAGTACAGATTGGTTTCAGTTGAACTAATATTACCAGTCATTCCCCCCTGCACTTCTTCCCCATCCCCAACATAAAAGTAACTTTTAGCATCTCTTAAGACCTGGCTAGTGACCACATGAGAAAACTTAATTTACTAGAGTTGGTAGCTGCAGCTTCCTCTGTGGAAGTGTTCCTGGACATCAGCTGTTCAATTCCTTGCTCATTCCTCAGGCTTTCAGAGCCACTCCAAACAGAACCGATGACAGTGGCAGTTTCAGACAGCTTTAGCACTCCTTTGCCATTGATACAGATCAGGAAGAATCAGGAGTTGCCTTGTCTGAAAAAAGTGTATTTTGCATTTTTGTTTTCATTTGACCAAACTTGTTCTTCTTAAACCAAAGTAAAATAAAACAAAGCATGCAGTATCCTTAGTTTGCTTTTCGCTGTTTCCATAATTTCAGTGAATCCTTCTTCCTTGGAAGAAATAATAATTTCTGTTGCTGTTACTTAGAGCTTTGTTCACAGAGAAGACATCTCTGCTGTCAGGAGCAGAGATGGGGAAGCAATGAACAAAGCAAAGGCAGGCACATACCTATAGAAAGTCAGGCCCTGGGGAAGTGTGGGTGAGGATTGATGGAAAGGTCCTTTCTTTTCTGCTCTGCTTCCAGGTAGCAGATGGGAGGTTCTGGGCTGTTTGAAATGAGACCTCCCTTTTAAGCAACAGGAGATGGCTTCAGTGGTAGGAAATAAAGAAAGGAACTTTCACTTTAGAGCATATTGTTATTTGTTGTTTGGGACTAATAAATATGTGCTTAACTATAGTCCAGTAGGCAAGGGGCAGTGGTGATTTCCCAAAGGGGTCCAGGGCTCTGTTACCTGAGTTGTCCCAGATGTGTCTTTAGTGCCTCCAGCCTGTCAGTGTTTGTGGCTGCATTCAATCCATTTTGGAACTTTCTGCTGGTGCCCTTGCAAAAGTCCCTACAACTCATGGGAACATTACAGAATGTTTCTATAAATACATTAAAATAATAAATAGTGATCTATTCTTCTTGATCTGGCTCTCCTCAAGTTATCCAATATATTTTACCTAACCATGGAATTTCATGTACAATATTTATTTCCCTTCTTTAAGTAATTCATGGCTTTAAGCAATGCGTTCAAAGTTACCTGTACCATTCTATTGTTATATAAATATCTAAAATTTCTCTCATATCCTCAATATGCCTATACATGGCCTTATCCCTCTTTTGTGTTTATTTCCTGCCTGAGGGAACTTCTCAGGTATTATATAAGAGACCATGCTTTTTTTCACGTGGATCACAATTCCTCACTCCTTTATCTTGAGGTCAAGCTTTCAGAATTTGGGAGGGTAAGGCAAAAAAAAAATGGTTTGAAGAGGATAATATTTTAAAAGGGATAGTGTGGAGAAACATTTCAACTTAGAGAAATGAGCTCCGATATTACCTAAATACACAAAGAGAATGAAGAGCCAAGAAAGGCTGTGTTAAGTGTCTGCTTTGCCATAAGACATGTAGAATTTCCAATGAAATTAAACTGGTGTCTTAATTCAATGATAGCTGGAATGTAGTAATTGTAAGTAAATTATAAATTATTATTTGAATATTACTTGAGAGATATAAGAAGGGAATTAATTGTCCAGGGGGTATATGAGAAAAACATTTTAAAAAATAGAAACTTAAAGGATTTGATTTTGATTAGTTATCAAGGTATTCTGAACTCCAGCTGATGCATTTTTGAAGGAAGAGGCAATCACAAGGTTGATTTTTAGCCTGCTGTAGAGTTAGCATTTTAGTATTATATGCTGAATGTATCAGCACTGACTATATTTGCATTTTTTCATGACTTGATTTTCACGACTTGTTTCTATTAGATTAAGCAAGTATCTATATATTTGGTCTTTTAAAAAGCATTTATAAGATGTTAAAAAAACATTAGAAGGGGCTAATGATAGAGTTTTGGAAGATCTGAGACTTGGTTGTTCAACTACTTCTGTTTCTACCTTTAGCTAGTGACACTCACTCTTAAAAAGGTTCATAAACCAGGTACAGGAAGAGGTTTAAAGTTGACTCTTCAAGGTGCTGACTTGTTCTGGTGTTGATGCATTAAAGCAAGAAATAACTTTTGCATATGAACTTGAAGGCTAGTGATATTTGAATTGAAGATCGACCTAGCTAACTGAGATTCTGCATTTGGATGATAAAAATAAAGCAGTTGGAAATTATTTACTTTGTTAGCTTATTGAGTTGTTCTGAAATTGAATGTTCTGATCTTAGGAAGGAAATTTTCATAATCAGGGTGGTCCAGCTTTACATTAGGATGTATGGAGAAGTGGTGATATCTCCATTCCTGGAGATTCTCTGACTTAACTGGATCTGATCCTGAGCAACTCAACTGCAGTCTGAACTTGGCACCTCCGTGGGCAGAAACAGAGATCAGAACCTACAGAGTTCTCATCCAGACTGCATCACTATAAACTCTTGAAACAGTGCTTAACACATTAAAAAAGTTGAAGGTTTATCGAGTTTCAATAGTTAAAACCTGTTATAAAGTGATAAAATTGAAGATGCAATTTTCTGCAATTCATAAAATTTATAAAAGCAGTTTAAGCTAATCTCAAAGTGGAGCAAAAGAAGACCTTTCTTTGTTGTCATTACAACGAGGTTAGGCTATTGTTCTAAAAATTACCCTAACAAAGACTTCTGTTGACTGTCCTTAGGAAAAAAGTTGATGATAAATTTCAGGGAATCTTTATTAATGTTTTCTTTTTATATATGTGTTAAGTACTACGAACAGTGTAGCTTGCAACTGAGGAGAAAAAAAATATTGGAAGTTACTTGTGTTCATGGCTCTGTTTTAGGTCATCTCTATTAACTGGTAACTTCTGAAAATTAAATTAAAAATTTTAAAGATACAGTCATGTGAATTACTGTATTAGTTTACAGTTGCATAATTAACCATTGTTTTTCTGTCAGAATATCAGGAGTTTGCTTCCTAAATGAAATTATTTCTCTTACTTCATCTTACTGTAGCTATTCTGATGATATCCTTTATTCTTTGAAGTATTTCTGTTACTGTACTTTACTTTTGGAAAATGTAGTGGATCCTCAGAACTGGAATAGAAAACTGGCCTGTCAACATTTTAGGCACTTCTTTTGTTGTTTTTCTTTCTTATTTTGTCTTTTGCCACGTGCTTGTATTGTTTTTGTGTCAGTGTTGTCTTTACCTGGTACCTGTCCCATCTGGTTCCCATCACTGTGTACTGAGCTGTCCTGTAGCAGTGGCTGGGGTTGCCCAGCAGTTTCCAGCTGCCTGCTGGAAGTGCTACCCTTGCTCTTTGTGTAGGGAACTGGAGTCCAGGGTGAGTTAGATGTGCTACACACCTTGGGAATTCTTGCTAATGCACGGACTGAGGGGGAGTCACTGAGCTCCAGTTCAGCACTTCACTCACAGAAATGGATCATTCCCTGTTGTTTCACAGACAAAATTTCAAATGGCAATTTTTCTGTTTTAGCAGGTTATTTTCTCATATGCTGTTTAATATTGGAGGTTTTTTTTAACTTCGTTTGTTGCCTAATCTCCTTCCAGGTTTGTCTGTTTCTTTTTATATTTACGCTTCTCAGATGAACATCTCTCTTTTGTTTGCTGTTCCTTTCCTATATTTTAAGTGTATTGATGTACGCTTTTTAAAAAGTAAATCTCATTTCAATGACTGTTGAACTCTCCTAATCCCTGTTTGGTCTGTTTGTGTAATTTCTTTGTTCCCAATCCTTCTCAGATCAGTATAATCAGTGAATTGAATTGTTAAGCTGTTTATTTGCTGGACAGTGATGACGTTAAGTAGGAATGAATGAATCAGGGACTCTCAGAGTTTCCTCTGACATCTTTCTCATGTGGACCATTTCTGGTTTTGTTCACTTGTTGCCCTTTATGGTTTCATGTGGTTGTTTTTCACAGAACCAGTTATTTTCAAAAGTCTATAGTATTGACTGGTATATATGGTCCTACTGTGATGATTGCAAAGACATACTGGGCAGGAGAAGGTATCTATCTGAAGGTGTTAAATGCTTTGGTGCATTCACTGTTCTAGACTGGAATAAGGGAACTATTTAGATAAAATAACCATGCATAGAATCTGGTGTTCACATCTTTCTAACCACTGTGCTCTAAGAAGAGTTGTTCTGGACAATTAACATTTTCACGTTTTACACAAGATTTTTTTTCAGACTTTCTTGAGTTCTATGAAGGAAGTCACTGAAGAGGAAAGAATGCATTAAACAGGATATAAACTTTTCTAATTGAACTAAATGCTTTTTCAGGCTGTGTACATGATGCCCACAGAAGGAGATGATTCATCCAAAAGTGTTCCTTTAGCATTGCAAAGAGTGTTTTATGAGCTGCAACACAGTGACAAACCAGTTGGAACTAAAAAGTTAACAAAATCATTTGGGTAAGTTTCAGAAACTGGGGCTATTTATTGGACTCAGGCTTTGTAAAGAATTTATTTAAAAATAATCTGTTTTAATAAAGTTACTTTTAGAGTGGTGCAGAGAAATGTTAATGTAATATGGTGATAATTGTTAACTTTCTGTAGTCTACTTGCATAGGTTTTAATTTGTAGCCAGTACTAAAGACAGTGGATCTAAATGTCAGATTTTTTGGGAAGGGGAATGGTACAGAAACAGAGCTGTTAAAGGAAGGGTTATAATTTGCCTGAACATCACAAAATTGTGTGATGTAACTTAAATAAAATTCAAAATTAAATAGTCATTGAAACATTGCAATTCATGTATTGTTAATGTCTTAAAAAAATGGAATCTGTTTTAGGTTTAGTGCAATAGCAGTAAATTGCATGTCCATGTTGTTGAACACTGATGGCTACTGTAACATTTTCCTACAACATATTGAATACACAAGTTAGGACAGAAAGATTAACATTAGTATAACCTTTGCAAGCCTTGTCTTTTCATGTCTTGTAAGCATGGAGCAGGATTTTATTAAAATCCATTCTAAAATATTTTATTTTGTATTACTTTGTCTAACTGTATTTATAGGTTAGTCTTGTAGTAATATTACAAGCACTGTTTTATTTCAAAACACATTAGGAACACATTTTATTTCAAAACGTATTTTGTATCAGCTGTCCTTGTGTTCATCCTGCATCTGCTGCTACAGCTTGGAGTCGTGCTCTGTCTTAAAAACACTCCTTGAATCCTTGTGTCTTTGCAACCTGCACTCTTCCGTTTAGGGGAATCTTAAATGGAAATAAGTAGCCTCAGTGTTGTCTGTTTGTCTGACCATATCCTCTACCTACTAGCACACTGTATATTTGGTTCATCAGTGCTCCTGCTGTCATGCTACAGGACAGGACTTGGTGATAAAGTAAATATTTCATCTAGAGTTAAGATCCCAACTGTGTCATATTCAGTAGCTTGAAGAGGCTTTTCCCAAGGGTGTTGCGGATGCCTAATTTTGTATCCAACAGCAGAGTTTTAAATATGTGTTCATGCCTGCTTTTGTTCTTGGAAAAGGATTTTAGAATGTGTTTGAAGATTTATATTTCCCTCTTCCCTCATCATTGAATCAGAGAGGGGTTTTTGGCCTTGCGATCCCTAGGTGGTGGTTAGGGTATTACTTTATACTAAGTGTTGTGAATTTCTAAGTTTGAAGTAATCTTTAAGTAGCAAATGATGCCATGTCTGAAGGAGCCCATCTCTATCCTAATTTTAGTGTATGACCTTTTTCTTTGGTTTGTCCTATGAGCTGGCTAGTGTTTAAAGCATAGAGAGTCAGGGCATTTTCTTCTATTCTTAATTATCTGACAGGTCACTTGATTCCGCTTGTTTAAGTGTGGACCCCACACTGTTGTTGGCACACTTTGGAGTTTAGTTTGCTGCCATGTGACAGTGGGGGTGAGTCACTGAGAAGAGAATGGGAGGGAGGATAAAGTCAGCACTGCTCCTGATTACTCTGCTGCTGGTTCCAAGGCCAGGGTGGAACATCACACTGAAGCTGGATCCGACAGTCAGCAGAGTTATTTCATACAGCTGGGAGTGGTTACTGCTGCAAAAAAAGTTGTCAGTGACTTAGAACTTAAAAAACTTTATTGAGTTAAGTTACAGTTCTCACAGGTGTATTTAATGCTGGAATTAGAAACACTTTATGCTTCTTGTTTTATTGAAGGCAGAAGTGTTAAACACCCTTGCCATGTGCCATGCTGGCTATGAGGTATTTAGCTCCTGCTGCCCTCTCCCCTGCTTTCACACCATGTGTTTGCACATGGACAGTTCAGAAAGCTGAATGCTTCCTTGGAGTTATTGCATGTCCAGGATTAACTGTTTAGATAAGCACAAAGGAGCCAGTCTTTCCTATAAATCCATTTGCTTCCTTTCCTGTGCTGAAATAATCCCTTGAATATCACTTGACTGTACCTGAAAGGTCCTCAGAAGAGAGGCAGCTGGAAACCTGTTGTGGAAACTGATGGCATTGAATTGCTCCCAAGCTTTTTTTTAAGAGTTTTTTTGGCATGAGCTGAGACTGTTGTAGACTGGAAGAGCAACAGCCTGGCTGTGGTCTCCTCAGCTGGCTTTGTGCCGGTTGCAGTCCCTGTCCTAGACCCACACAGAAGGGGAGTGGGCACAGAACAGCTGCCAACATGTCTCACAAGTTCACTGCCCCTTTTTCCTACACAACTAAAGAACCTGTGCATCAGCCAGTCCTAAATCTCAGTTTGTACATCTTGCTGTGTATTACATTCTTGATCTATGAAGAAATAAAAAAAGTCTTTTGAGATTTTCTTTCCGTAATTAGTAATTTTTTATTTATTTGCCTTACAAAGGTGGGAAACTTTAGACAGCTTCATGCAGCATGATGTCCAGGAATTATGTCGAGTGGTATGTTTATACTATTTCTTGTTGATCTGTGATGTATAAATTTCTTTTGATATTCTGTATATATATATATAGTTTAGGAATGATCAGAGTAATAGTGGCCCTGATTAATTTAGATTAGATCTCAAATGCAGAGTTTTTGCCTTGGTTTCTCTTTAAGAATGGGATTGCTTGTGGCCTTTTGTGGATGAGAAATTTAGAAAGAGTAGGGTAGCTTGAAAGTTGCTGGAATGTGTGCTAGTGATACTTCGATAACCATGGAAAGAAATGCAGCTTTAAAGATGAAGTGTATTATTTCATCTGTGTGGGTTTCCAGACTCAAAGGAATGGAGTAGCTGGGGTAGCCCTCAGTTTAGGGGGAAGAGAAGGATTTAAAGGACTAGAAAGGAGATGCCAGTACAAATAGACTAAATCTTAATTTTTGTCCGAGTAACTTAGCATCTAATCTGTTAAGTAGTCATGTGTATGATGAATCAGTTTAAAAACTGCAAGTTTATCTTGTGTAAAAACTGATTTTTCTTTCAGCTGCTTGATAATGTGGAAAATAAAATGAAAGGCACATGTGTAGAAGGCACTATCCCTAAATTGTTCAGAGGCAAGATGGTGGTATGTATTTTATACCTTTCTCAAAAATAATTTGAATTAGCTCTTGTTACTTTTATACAATTGAACTTCTGTGCTGTTTTGGTTTTGTTTCCAGTCTTATATCCAATGCAAGCATGTAGACTATCGGTCTGAACGAATAGAAGATTATTATGACATCCAGCTAAGTATAAAGGGAAAGAAAAACAGTAAGTTTTACTACTTCAGAATGTTGGACAACTTTAGTGCTTGTTGTTTTCAAGTGGGTTTGTTGGTGCACAGTGATTGGAAATATGTGCTTTAAGACACCTTACTGAAAACATTTTCAGTGCAGAGAATATTTTTGCCTTCATTACGTTTCTTTTTTTTTCCTTACTCCATTTCCTTTCCCAGCTCCTTCCTCCTTAATTCTCTCACTGGTATCTTTTCATAAAACTCTTAAGAACCTTAGGAGTTTTCTGGTGTCATAAAACGTGCCACGGTGATCATTGTGGTATTGTCACAATAGTAATAATTTATATATAAAGATGAACTCAGATGAAATAGATTCTTATTTAGACCTGGCCATAGTAATAAGGAAAAAGAAAAAAAGAATTAACTACTCAGAACAACATAACAGCAGTCCTCTATCATCTCTCTACTGAGCACTTGGGGTATAAGACACAAGAAAGGATGTGTAAGAGTCCAGCAAACAGAGGCACCTGGCTCGATGCTTAACAGTTGCAAGTGAGGAGTTGTGGCAGACTGTGTCATTTTAAAATCTACTGACATTCTTAGATATGCCTCTGCAATATGGTGCATTTCTTGACATTCTTAAGCAGTGTAAAACTTTACTTGAAGTAAGGACAGAAATATTCAAACACAAACTCCCAGTCCTAATATTTCATTTGATTAATATATTGCAAGCTACAGTAAACTTACATTTTTTCCTCCTTCTGTACAATTCCCAATCTTTTTTCATTCAGTTTTTGAGTCCTTCATTGACTACGTTGCAGTAGAGCAGTTGGATGGTGATAACAAGTATGATGCAGGAGAACATGGCTTGCAGGTATTATTCTTTTTTTTTTTCAACCTGGTTTTAAATTTTATTTCTTTATCCTTGATAAAATAACAATGTTGCAAAACCCATTCTAGATTTTATTAACTGATTTTAGTGGTGTTTCTTCCTAGACAAGCTTTTTAGTTCCTCTTTAAGTTTAAGATCTTCTTACTTGTCATTAGGTTTCTTAAAACAGAACTCAGATTTTATGGCAGTTATATTTGTAGTGAGTTTTGTAGGTCCAAATCTTCCAGTTGCTAGAATGGTTCACTTTTCCACCATTCTCTAGACTGAGAAGTTCTTCCTCTATGAGTAGTCTGTTCTTCCATGTGTCAAGTCAAAAAGCAGCAAAGCTCTGACAGTAACTTTGGAGAGCTCCTGTTTGTATTCTCAGCAAGAACACCACATGAATCCATGAAAATCAACCATTTATGTGTATCCACGTGTTTCTGAGCTCTTCAGTTGCGCTTTGCTGCACCCACTGGAGTAAGCTGAAGTCCTTTATAAATCATGTTTTACTAAACCTTATTTCTGCAGCTTTAACATACCAGGTTTTGTCAGTAATGTTCTATAGGAAGGTATAGCACCATAGCCAAATCATTGTTGGCAAGATGCAATGAATATGAAATTCTTAATTAATCAAAAATTAACTTTTCCCTCCACATTCTCCCAATTTTATTTATGCAGTTAACTTGCTCTTAATGCAGCGAAGT
Organism: Certhia americana; assembly: GCA_018697195.1. Lineage (NCBI taxonomy): Eukaryota > Metazoa > Chordata > Aves > Passeriformes > Certhiidae > Certhia > Certhia americana. The sequence continues at coordinate 10,477,447 of CM031870.1, forward strand.
GTCCACATATGCTTGTATGAGTGGCCTAAGTTTAACTTAACTGAGTTCCTGTGTCACTGGAGTAGCTCATGGGAGATTGGCGCAGCATTAGGATACTCAAATTGTACCCAAGTTTTGAACCATTTTGGTGCACATTGTGTTGTCAAGTCTATAAAAGTCCATATGAACAGTGTCAAACAAGTATTTTGAGTTGCTAAAATCCTGCAATTTCAACCCTCTCTTTCCTTTAAAATGCTAGGAGGCAGAGAAAGGCGTGAAGTTCCTAACATTGCCACCAGTATTACACCTACAGCTCATGAGGTTTATGTATGACCCTCAGACTGACCAAAACATCAAGATAAATGATAGGTAAGTGGGTTTGATTGCTTTAGTGTGTGGGTTGGGTTTTTTTGTAGAATTCAGACCTGTGAATGTATTTTACCCAAAAATAGCTTCCCAAAATCCTGACTAAACTCTGAGAAGCAGGCATATGCAGTCACATGCACACAGTGGAGGTTCCCTGAAGGCACACTGGTTGAACATTGAAATTCAGAAGGACAAATTGAATGCTTGGTAGTTTGTAGAATTGTTTTGACCATGAACAGTTGACTGGGTCTTTTAATGGCTTGTGTAGCATTCTTTGTGCAGTGTGTGACTAGGCTGCCACCAGAGTAAGCAGGATGAATAAGGAGTTACCTGCTTGCCCTCCATCTGTTTCCATGGATGGAGGGAGAGCCATTTGCCCTCTCACTGTAAGTAGAGGCTGATAATTTCTCGAGGAGATACATGGTTGGTTGTAAACTAAATGTGTATTGCAATTAGCTCATTCTCACCAGGTGAGATATTTCAGAGTAATATTCCAGTCCCGTGGTACCTGTGCTAGGAGAGCTGTATTTATCTGTTAGAAAATAACAGATTTTAAAGCTTTTGCCTTATGCAAAATGCAGTGAATCCATACCAGCCCTAATTCAGTTGAAGTGCTCTTGCCCTTGTTACTGAGGGCATACTTTCCAGAGCTGCTTGAAAAGTTTATTTTTATTCCATATTTAAGCAGAATAAATTCTGCCACTGTAGGCAGCGTGTCCTGGATAGAAATGGCATTGTAACAGTAACATGTTTAGTTTTTATACTTTGCTTTAGGAATACACTTAATGTTCCATAATAGTGCATAATAACGTGTGTCTGTTTTAACTACAAATACAATTGTCTTCATTGTTTTCAAAACCAGGTTTGAATTTCCTGAACAGTTGCCACTAGATGAATTTTTGCAAAAAACAGATCCTAAAGATCCTGCAAATTACATTCTCCATGCAGTTCTAGTACACAGTGGAGATAACCATGGTGGACATTATGTTGTTTACTTAAATCCAAAGGGCGATGGCAAAGTGAGTATTGAAAAGCACTTGAAAGTATTTTGTGTTGTATATGTATATAAGTATAAAGGTGTGTTGTAAATGCACACTTACAGATTTCATAATGGGCATATCTTCAGAATTTTACCCCCACCCCCCCCCAAGAGAATAACATGTACACACTTGGCTTTTAACAAAAGACTTCTTAACTGAGGAAATCACTTCACTTGTGTGTGTATGTGTTGAAGTTCTTTTGCAATCAGATTTTATCCAGCATTTTATTGAGGCTGACTTTGCTGAAGCAAATTTGAGCATTTCCAGTGTTTCTGTGACTCAGAAGTTCAGCATGTTTGTGTATGTCCCACTGTTCCAGGTTTAGGTGACTCGATTGGATGAGACATTTAGAGGTCAGGTGCCTCTTCGCTTGAATTGACTGGTTTTGTGTGTACATGATTGTTCACAGTAAGAGCAGAAGTCAGATTTTACTGTGAATTTGTTGCCATTTGTAATTTATTCTTAATTTGCTTTATTATTTTAATTTAAAATTTTATGTATATTGCTCTAAATGTATGAAGAGTTACTAGATATTTTGCGCATCATTGCTTTTTATTTCATTTTACAACGGATAAAGTCAGTTTTTTGTTTCCTACAGAAATACTAGCTATTTGAATAACAGTCTTAAGAAAAGCTCCTTGGAATAATTATTGTGCTTTTGGTACTCATTGTAAAATATTCAGTAAAGGTTTGGTGTTTAGGACTTATGCTGACCACAAGTAGCACAAATCGTGCTGAACTAGATTTCCTTTTAAAAGTCATGCTGCTTGAAGGTAGTTTTAGTAAGTTCAAAGAGCTGAAAGACATTCCAGAAATAGGATTAATTTATCATTCAGGAACGTGTTTTTACGTGTAGAATCACCTTTCTGTGAAATTTCCTCCTTAGTGGTGTAAATTCGATGATGACGTTGTGTCGAGGTGCACAAAGGAGGAGGCGATCGAACACAACTACGGGGGACACGACGACGACCTGTCCGTGCGGCACTGCACCAACGCCTACATGCTGGTGTACATCAGGGAGTCCAAGCTCAGTACGTGTCCTCTCTGTGCTCAAAGGGGACTTACAGCCAGGGAGTCAGGCCTGGTGTACCTCTGAATTGTTGGCAATGTTCCTACACAACGGGGACTGTGTTATTTACAGTTGGAACGTAGAGATCCCTCAGGATCAACCAGCCGTTCTCTCACTTTTGGAAAGTATATGCCACTCTGGGTCATCTTTTAGCTCAGTAGGGCATCTGCAAAGTGTTTTAACGTTGGTTGGTTTATAGGATGGAGAACTTAGTGAACTGACTATTACATTGGTAATGGAATTAAATCAAATTGATTGTAAACATGTACATATATATATATATATATGCTTGAAAAATGGAGTAGTGGCAAATAGTTTTTTAATTCTGAACTGAATATTTAGTTCAAAAATCTCTGATACATATTTCATGGAAGTAGTGCATTTTGGCTTGTCATAAAAGTGCTTCTTTTGCCAAAGCATGATGATATCAAACCACGTTTTTAAGTAAAAGATGAAGAAAGCTGGGTTTGACTTCAAATCAGAGGGAAATCAAATGTGTATGAAGAAAAACCTGTTTGATGTAAATCTTGAAATAACATCATAACATCTTGCTTTATAGGTGAAGTTTTGCAGCCTGTCACTGACCACGATATTCCTCAACAACTTGTAGAAAGGCTACAAGAAGAGAAAAGGATAGAAGCTCAGAAGAGGAAGGAGAGGCAGGAAGCTCACCTTTATATGCAAGTGCAGGTCAGCTTTTGAAACAGATTGTTACAACTGCTTTACCATGAAAATTAAGAACCTGGAAGCAACCTTGATGTTTTGGGGGTTTTTTGTTTTGGTTTTTTTTTGTTTGGTTGGGGGTTTTTTTTGGGGGGGTGGGTTGGTTTTTTTGGGCTTTTTTACTTTTTTGTTCTGAAGTAGCGTTTGAAGAGAAATTATGGTTTTGGTGCTTTTAAGTATATTTACATATACACAGTACTGTATGTTATTGTGCTTGTGAGTAAAAATAGTAAGTTGGGTGAAAGGGAAAAGGACCAGGTTATTTCAAATGGCTGCCCTGCCACTGCACTTTTATCTCCTTCAGGAAATAATTTTTTTAATTAGAACGTATCTAGCCATAGGCTGCAGGTCTGGACTATTGCCAAACTGAGCTCATCAAGTAGAAGCAGGAGAGAGTGCTTATATTTGCAATTATCTTTCTGGAAAAGCCAGATGGACTAAATTGTTATGAATTGCCTTAAGGAACCCTGTTTATGGCTATTTCCAGAGCCCATCTGGCACAGGGATATAGAACCCATTTTCCACGTTCCTCCATGTTTCCTTGCCAGTTCTCTGGTGTTGATAAGCAAAGATACTGGTGAAGTCCAGCTTGTTCTGGACTGCATTTGCACTGATTTTGCAGTGGGACACGCAGCATTGCACTGTTTGTGCTTCTGTTAACAAAGAGTTCAGGGGAGCTGTGGGAAATACAGGGAAAGGATTCAGTGGCCTCCTTGAATTGCAAGTCAGAGAATTATGTAGCCTTTTTATTTTCTCCAAGTGCCAAGATTGTTAGAGTACATTTCAGGAGTTGGGATCTAAACACAACTGATTTTTACTTGCTTGCGATTTGTAAGAATTAATGTATTTAATTACTTGCACTGATGAGTTTATCAGTCACGATTTTTTAATTTCATTATAATCTGTATTCCTGCAAATATGCTCCCTGAGAATGAGTGGTGTTAGCGCTGTGCCAGAGGGCCAGTGAGGTTGCATAGTAAAGCATCCTGTGAGGGTATTATGTGCTGCAGCTGAGCTAATTTGAATAGTAACCTTTAAATGTCACTTTTCAGATAGTGGCAGAGGATCAGTTCTGTGGCCACCAAGGCAATGATATGTATGATGAAGAAAAAGTGAAATACACGGTTTTCAAAGTATTAAAAAACTCCACACTTACAGAGTTTGTTCAAAACCTCTCTCAAACAATGGTGAGTTTTCTGTAGCTGAATACCCGCATGTATCTATTTTGTTACATTATGGTTGTTTTGTAGCCTTTACCTTCTCCACAAACTGACAGCAAGCATAATTTAGACCTTCTAACACAGAAGATATGTTTGAGTTAAATAAAAGCATCTTAGCCTATTTTTCTCTTGTTTTGATTTAGTTTCCTGTCACAATCTTTATTTATTTTAGGGATTTCCCCAGGATCAAATCAGATTATGGCCAATGCAAGCTAGAAGTAATGGAACAAAAAGACCTGCAATGTTAGATAATGAAGCAGATGGCAATAAAACGGTAAGTAGTCACTGAGAAATGATGTTACTTCTGTACATCTCCCATGATTTTTTGTTCTCTTTAAGAATATCTGACTTTGAGACATAAGGTTTTTCAGGCTTTTAATTTAAAATTAACTTCATTATGTCTGGTGAAGTTTGATACTTGGGAAGACTTGGTGTTTAGTGGATTAATTTTGATAGGAAGCAGTAGTGTAGTTGATGCATGATTTTTCAGCTGTGGGAAAAAAAGTGTAATCATGATTTCCTATGTTAGATTAAAACAGAAATGTCCCTTTGATGAAAGGGGCAAACCCTCTGGATTTAAGGGATTCTATTGCTTAAAATGTAAAACCTGTCTGAACAGAAAACAGAAATTGGTTTCACTGTAGGTAGCTGTTGGTGAACTTTTAAAAGATAAAGAAGTGAATTAATTTTAAGTGAAACCTACTGTTACTGCTTCATCTAAGTTTTTGGGTAGTTTTATATCTATGTTTGTTTGTCTTAATAAATTTCATAAACTTCCTTTAATGTAGTATTAAACAAACCCTCTTCCACTTGTCGAATTTCATGAAGTTCTTGTATCTGATTAAAATGCAGATACCAGGTTGTATTATGTTCTTCAGAGACTTTTTTCTTCTCTCACATATTTCTACATAGATGATTGAGCTCAGTGACAATGAGAATCCATGGACAATATTCTTGGAAACAGTAGATCCAGAGATGGCTGCTACTGGAGCAACATTACCCAAATTTGATAAAGATCGTAAGCATATGGGCTAAACATTTCTAAAATACACCCAAAATGAAAGTGTTTTGTATCTCCAAAAACACTGTGCACTCCTTTTTTCAACTGTTGTTGATGCATCTATCAAGCTACTACAGTGCTGAAATTAGTTTTTTCATGCAGTTTTTCCTTCATTTCTCTTGAATTGGAAGACATGCTTTGCATGTTCTTAGACTCACTGAATAAATTTCTCTCTATATTTTAAGGACACTGAATTAATAAATCAGAGACACATACTTGTTACTGTGTAAACAAAAACATCTAGGTGATCTCTTTTCCCCTCCCCAAGCCTTACTTAAAATTAAATCTTTTTTTTTTTAATTTGTAGATGATGTAATGTTGTTTCTGAAGATGTATGATCCGAAGACTCGAAGTTTGAATTATTGTGGACATATCTACACCCCTATATCCTGTAAAATACGTGAGTTCTGAATTTCAATTTCATCATAATCATTGAGGTTTTTAAAATAGATTGCACATACTTTTCCTTTAATAATAATTCCATCACTGAAACCAAAGGTACACCACATAAGCAAATTTTTATTTTACCCAGCACCTGGGAGTTTTCTTCTCCATGTGATGTCAGTGACATTTTCTACAGGTCTGAGCCTCAAAACCCCACAGGTGGTCAGTTCATTGCTGCTGTATTCACCAGGTGTTACAGCTGCTTCAGACCTTTTGTAAAGCTTTGGGATTTATACTTCCCTTCTAATAGCTTTTCAGATAACTCTTCTGCAATCTTTCAGTATGGCAGTCTGAGCAGCTGCTCAGACTGAATTGCATGTGAACCTTGATTTTCTCATCGGCCCATTTAAAGACTTCAGCAAATACCCACTGACTAAAAATATTTTAGTTTTTCATTTTGAATGCCTCATTTTGTTAACTTATACATGTTTTTAAATTTTGTATTTTAGTTGTCATTATTTTTTTTTAAAGATACTAAGCCTTTTCTCTGGGGAAGGAGCAGTGTTATTTCATCTCTTGGATTTTCGATGAACTTGTATGTATTTTTGTTGTTCAAATGAAGTGGAAAGAAACCATAAATGTGCGTCTGGTTGAATGCTAACAAGAGAAACTTAAATGTGGAAGTCTCTCTTTCTTAGGCGTTGTAGAATCATCTACCCAAAGTAAAGAAAGGGATTCTCTCCTTTCTGTGGTTGGTCTCACTAGCAGTTAGTGCAACATATTTCATATTCCTTTTTTTTTCTCCAACAGGTGACTTGCTTCCAGTTATGTGTGAGAGAGCAGGATTTCCACAAGAAACTAACCTTATCCTCTATGAGGTTTGGATTGATAGACTTTTTGTAACTTTCTTGTCTTTTCATGCTGTAAAGAAAAAAGATTTATTAATTAAAAAAAGTTGCCCATAACAATGATAAGTTATAAATTATCAACACTGTAATCTGTAACTTTGAACTCTACAGTGCTGCAAAAGAGCAGCAGCAGAGAGTTAACTTCAAAACATATTTTATATTAAACAGATAAAAGTGTAAAGCTTTAAAATAAAAAATAATCTCCTTGAGGTCCTATATGAGCAGCTTTGTTGTGCTGAATTTGTGTTGCTGAGTTAAAGGAGCTAATGCTGCTGACATTATTGACCATCATGTTTTCATTGCCTGTCTTACTGAAGTTGAGAAAATGTTGCATCTTCTCTTTCCTTCCCGGAAGCCGAAGTCAGCAAACAATCCCCTTAGTCTGCTATGCTGTTTCTGCCCAAATACACAGGCAGTGAATCTTTGTAACTGCTACATTTATTGAGTGCTGATGATGCACATCTTGCCAAGGCAAAGTCCTTGCTAGTGTAAGAACAAGGAACTGGGTTTTTGTTGCAATTTCTGGTAGCAGTGGTGCCACTCTCTCTGGTGGTTCCAGGGCAGCACACACACTGCTGTCCTAAAAAGCAAAGCTGTACTCCTTGTTCTGGACAGGTCAGGGTTACGATGTCATTTCAGTTTGTTTACACAGGTGCTTTTATCCCTGTGTCAGCCCAGAGGTCAGCCTGCAAGGATAAATATGTATATAGATATCTAATAATACATGCATAGGATTTGTATACATACATATCTGTCCATTTGTTTCAGTTGAAAGAATGTACAGGTTACCTTATGTGATGTATTCTTCACCATTGTGACCTTTATTTTGTCTTTTATTCTGTGATCAATCATTTTTGTTCTTTATTGCAGGAAGTTAAGCCCAATTTAACAGAAAGGATTCAAGACTATGATGTATCTCTTGATAAAGCTCTCGATGAACTCATGGATGGTGACATCATAGTGTTTCAGAAGTATGTATTTTAAGGGAGCACCTTATTGCAGTTAAATGACCTGGTTCACTTTAAAAGCTGAACTTCCTTTAAGCTTTTTTATCAAGAGCTAAGTATTACATTCCAATAGTAGATGTGTTCTCTGCAGTTCTCACTTTTTTATTCAAAGGGAAATGACCAAATATCAATGATATTTGACTATCACATGCCTCATTACTTAAGGAAAAGGTGTCCTCCTAGTTTAGAAAACAACATAAATGGCTCATAATATTACCAGAGTGTGTTCAGCAATACATCTGATTTGTGCAGCTTTGTACTAGAGCCACTGTAACACGGACACTGAAGAGTTTTCCAGCATCTCAGGTCTTGGGCTCAGTATCATGGCCAATGGACAAGGCTCTTGGAGCTCTTTCAGCCCAGAACTGCACTAAACTGCTTTCGCTTTTTGCCTCTCCCTTGTGCTCAGTCAGGTCCTTGCTTGTCTGCGATGATGAGATGCTACCTAGTTTGCCTGAGCACATGCCACTCATAGGTGTACTGGTGCTTCAGCTGGAGATTTCTCCAAGGCAAAAGGGGAGCTCCTGCATCTTATATCTGATAAAGGAATCTTTCATAAGCTTGACAGGGCTATAAATCAGCATTTCTGTGCTCTCACTCCTGATGGTCACACCCAACTGTGTTGCTCTGTTTCTCTCCATGGGCTGACAGTGGGTGGAAGCCAGCTAGTCTATCTTCAGCACTCTTACCCCAGATTATGTGAGATGAATGTATTTCTCATGTCATGCCTTGGAACTCGCATTCCCAGTTGACCCAGTTGGTGTTATGCACCTTTGGCTGGCTGCTGACTCCTGGGTAAGTGCACAGCTTGTACCCTGGTGCTATTTCTCTGCAGAGAAGTTGGGGTACCAGTCAGGAGTGACCCAAACTAGCCCCTGTGCCCACTGTTCTGCCTCTCTGTGCCAAGGAATGTTGTCCATCTGGCCTCTGTGCAAAATGATTTGTTACAGGGGTTCATGGAAAGCTGTGCAGCATTAGTACAGACACACAAGGATGTGCCAGGGTGGGAGGGAGGGAGAGCTCTTGCTGCAGTGGTGCTGTGAACCCACTGAACCAAGAGTAGGGCCAGGCTGCCAAGGGAGCAGCACAGCAGGGCCCTGCACCACACAGATGCTCTGGGCTCTGGGTCACTGCTGACTGCTCCAGTCCTACTGTGTACCAGTGGTGGCTCTTGCAAAAGGTTTCTAAACTTCATTTCTGTATCTCTCCACTGTTGCTGACTTACTGTAGAACATGTTTTTAAAAGCCCCAACTCCCTGTGTGTGTAACAATGTGATGTGTAATGGTATCATCATTTGTTTGCTTTTGTAGGGATGACCCAGAAAATGATAACAGCGAGCTCCCAACAGCTAAGGAATACTTCCGAGACCTCTATCACCGTGTGGATGTCATTTTCTGTGATAAAACCATCCCTAATGACCCAGGCTTTGTTGTTACTTTATCCAATAGGATGAATTACTTTCAGGCATGTGTCCTGTTTCTCTTTTGTTTCCTTGTTTGGAAAGTAACTTCTGCACTAGTTCACAAATGCATTATATATACTTTTGGAAAAGTTCTAAAAAACTGTACATGTACATGATTGTGTAGATTTAATTTTATTGGAAAAATTTAAGGAAGCCACTAAGTCATGTGAGAAGAAAATACTATAAACCCCCCAGTTTTATTAATAATGACTTACTTGATAATTGGGTTCTTTTTTGGGAGATCATTCTACTCTGTCAGAGAAGTTATATTCTGTTGAAATTATGCATTTGCTTTCAAAGTGATGTGTAAAACTTGCTCAACTTATTTGGCCATTAAAAGGAAAATACCTTGGGAATCTAGTGATTACCTATTTTGCGCCTGTAATATCAACAACAATATTTATTTTGTAGACCAAGCTGTACTGCTTTCTTCACACAGTGAAGTTTAATGCTCAGTGACACTTACAGATCAAACCTGTTGTGTTGATAATAGATGGGTTGGGGTGTTTAGAGAGGAAAACTGGACATGGAGACATATGAAAAAAAGTGAAATAAAGTTGGTATGATCTATTAAGAGCCTGAGTAGATTTGTCTCCCTGCAGTTGCTTTTGTCAGTGTCAAAAAAAAAAAAAATCACTTTAAACCAAATAGTTTTATTTTCTGTCCCCAAAGGCAGAAACTTTGAGCATCTGCATACACAGGGAAAGTCAGGGATGAGTTTTGCTATACTGTTCTCATCATCTGTTTTTGAGACAGTTGCTCTCTCTTATTTTTTTTTCACTTGAAGATCTGTCTGGTTTCAGGATTTTTGGTAAGGCAAAACCAGAATGCCTTTTGTGAGGCAGTGATGTGAAGTGTACTCATGGGAATAATCTGGTGTTATTACTCAGCAAGCAAACTTACTTGGAGTGAATTGAAGGAGTGGGAATCTTCATAGCAAGTCTTAATTATTTTCCTAATACTATAATTAAAAAAAAAAAAATACCAAAAAAACAGGAGAAAAAAAAAAAACCCAAACAACAAAAACAAGCAAAATTAAAATGGAGCAATTGTTGTGTATTTAGAGGCCTTTTGGTAACAGTAACTTACTGTAATAAAACAGTTTCCTCTTTAGAATATCTTATTCTGTGTCAGCTGTTCAGAAGCTAATACTAGTTTTTTAGCCTTGGGGAGGTAGGCATAGTGAGTTCTCTCAGAATTCCAGTAGCATAATGTTCCTGTCATGGAATGAATGACTGTATGATTGTAGAGCAATGTCATAACTCTGTGAAACAAGTCAGAACTTACCCAAAATTTATTTTCAGGTTGCAAAGACAGTCGCTCAGAGACTTAACACGGATCCAATGCTATTACAGTTTTTCAAGTCCCAAGGGTAAGATGAATTCCTTAGTATTCTGTGAACAAGCTCAAAAATTAGCCTTTTCCAGGTCGTTAACTAATTCTCTACCAGTAAGATGTTACCTTTCTGGCAAGCACAGCAGGTTGCTTTGGCAGTTGAAATATTGCAATGTCTGCCTCTAGAGCCTCAAAGAATTGCATGTTTTAGAAGAGTTCTAGTAAATGTAATTTTAAAAATCATTAATTACTTCAAAGCCTGATGCTGTGGGATAAATTGCTAAGCTAATGCAAGTGCTGTTTCAGTGAATGCAGATTTCTAGAACGGATGAGAGCAGAAACAAGAGCACATAAAAGCAGTATTTTTGCTGATTTTACAAGTTTAAATGCAGGTGTTACTTCACTGAATGCCTCCCTCCCTCAAAGTTTGCAAATGAGGTTTTGTAAAGATGATGACAGTCTAACCAATTCACAGGTGCTCAATGGGATATTTCTGGTAAAAGTGGTTTTACGCATGTTTGTGTAAAACTAGATTTGAATCTGCAAAAAATTGCAGCAGAAAGTAGTATTATAGCTCTGTGTGTGCTTCAGGAGTAATGCACACACAAAACTTACAGCTTTATGTATTTATAGAAGTGCAGGTGCTCTTCAGTTAACTCTGAAGCTATCTCCATCATCAGTGAGAATTTGAGTAGCTCTTTGTAGTTTCCAGTGCTGTGGTCACTGTGGAATTTGCTGTGTCATATGGCTCCACAAATTAACCTTTCACAATCTAAAGCATGTGCTGCTACGCCAGTAATTTCAGAGGAGTGTAGGTCTGCCAGCCTGCAGCACTGATGGTGAACATCCAGGAGAGTTAACACATACCCTGAATGGTTTGCTCTTCCCACAGCCCAGCTGTGTTTAAAAATCATTAAAGTTCTCTGTGTTGTGCTGCTTAGGCTGTGTTAACAGCTACATGAAACTGGAAGCCAGTAATAAAAATGTTCTTGGTGCTTCAATTTACTGAGCAGTGATGGATTTTTAAGAGAGAGATTTTAAGAACATATTTTCTTTCCTTCTGTAGTTATAGGGATGGTCCTGGTAATCCACTTAGACATAATTATGAAGGTACTTTAAGAGATCTTCTGCAGTTCTTCAAGCCTAGGCAACCAAAAAAACTCTACTATCAACAGGTAAGAGTCCTTTCTTTTTATTGGGGTGAGTTATAAAAAATAATTCTGCCCTATTCAAAGTATGCCTAAAGTGTTTTTTTTTTTTTCTTTCTTAAGCTCAAAATGAAGATAACTGATTTTGAAAACAGAAGAAGTTTTAAATGCATATGGCTAAATAGCCAGTTTAGGGAAGAGGTGAGTGAAGCCATTACACACTTACTGTCATTTCTGTGTCAGAGCTGGTTTGGCTGTGGTTTTGGGTCTACACCTGAGTAACACAGAATTAGAACGAAGTTGTACATGATGTAAAAGAAAATCTAACAACAACATCAATAAAAACAAACACAAAAAAATGTAAAAAAAAATCATCTGTTAACAAAACTTTTGAAGATAACATAGGTGTTGACTGAAGTTATCTTCTCAAGATGAGTGGTTAAAGGGCTGCAATCTGGTGTGTTCTGTGCTTTAATGTGGTTGTTTACATTTTCAGATTTTCTAATGATTTTTGTGTTTCAAATTCCATAGGAAATAACAGTATATCCAGATAAGCATGGGTGTGTGCGGGACCTGTTAGAAGAATGTAAAAAAGTTGTAGAACTCTCTGAAAAAGGTTCAGGGAAATTAAGGTAAAGCTGGAAGACTATGATTTCTTCTATGTGGTCATGTAAATTTTATGCAGCAAAGTATCTCTAGATCTAAAAATACCGTAGAAACCATTATTACCAAAGGAAATATAGTATTGTGTTAAAAGCCTCCAGATTCCTACTGTTAAGGGTACTTCTTAACTATAAACATGAATTTTATACAGTTATTTATTTATTTTGTATTTAATAAAGTTACATCCTTGAGTTTTCATCAATTGCGTATGTTAGTCATGACTTACTAATTGTTTAAAATCCAAGCATTTCATGCTATTCACTTCTCAGGAGTTAAAGGGGTTAAAAGTGAGGTCATTTAAAGAGGATACAAAAAATAATCTCCACTAGAAACCTATATTTTGTAATGGCACATCCTGGCCTTTTGCCATGAGCCAGAAATAATTAAACCTCATGGCTTTACTGCTGAATTGAATTACTAAAAATTGAATTTAAAATTCTATAAATAGAAAATTTTAAAAATCTAAAATTTTATAATTTTATACAATAGCAGCATTGGTTTACATTCCACACAAATCTCTCTCAAGATTTGAGAAAGAAATGTTGCACTGATTTTTTTTAAATTCATTTTTTTAAAATGCTTTTTCTGTTTATCTTTAAGACTGCTAGAAATTGTAAGTTACAAAATAATCGGTGTCCATCAGGAGGATGAGCTGTTAGAGTGTTTGTCACCTGCAACAAGTCGAACGTTTCGAATAGAGGTAAGTGGTGCTTGTCTTAGGGAAGCTTTAAAGCCTGACTTTGACAGAGGAAGCTCTTTCAAGTGATAATTTTCTTTTTCTGGGTGCTGATCTTCAAATACTGTGATATTTGTATTAAGATTAAATGATAATATCACATGTATTTTTAAATATAATACTTTTTTAAAGTTGTCCTTTGTTCCATCTGCTTCCCTATAATGATTTCATTCGTTCATTTTTATATATGTTTTTATAACAATACATGAAGATTTTGCAAGAGCCTGTCTGTAGGACATTTAATGTCTTGGCAGTAATTCCAAGGTTTGTTTGAGAGTTCATGATAGAAATATTTATGCTTAGAACTCACTTTTTGTCCTCTAATATTCTAGAAAGTTTGGTTTCCTTTTCTGTTACATCTGAAGTTCTTGAGGCAAATTTGATACTTGACATGTGATTTTTTTTTTCTAAACATCTAAACATTTAGATCTGCTAACTTGACTCCAAGATCAGAAATAAAAAAAAAGTTTCTAGTGTAAACTGTAATGAGGACCTGACAAGAGGCCTGTGTTACTGTCAGCTAGTTCTCCACTGATAGAAGATTTCTTGTCAAAAAGGCCATTCAGGGAAGCCAGTAGAATATTTTCTAAGTAGGGGAACGCTGAAGTGCTGTCATGCAACGATTGAGGGACTCTGGTAAAATACTTCATCAAACAACATGGCTCTTTTAATTGTTGTTGGATAGGATTGTTTGAAATCAGTAACAGGCCATCAGTAACAGTACTGCTTTCAGTATCTTAAATAAATAGAAAAATAACCTAAACCCTTTAGTTTCTTTTTGTGGAAGTTTAGCTGATTGGAGTCACTATTCTCTGTCTGGATCTAGGAAATTCCTCTGGATCAGGTAGATATAGATAAAGAAAATGAGATGCTAATCACAGTGGCGCACTTCCACAAAGAGGTTTTCGGGACATTTGGAATTCCATTCTTGCTGAGGATACACCAGGTGCAGTATGCCTTCCTTTTTCTCTCTGTGGGATTGTATTGATGATGTTTTCTTTTAAGTACTGTCGAAGAAATACATTAGTGTAAGGAGTGTGTAGGAAAATACAGCTCTTGTATCAAAGGTTCTGTGTCATCTGCGCCTCTTTATGGTAAAATCATTTCCCAGCTCAGTTCCTTTTGCATATCCAGGTTGTTCAGTGTTTCAGTGAGCCTGTGCAACACCTAGAAAGCTAGCATTTGGCAGCAACTGTCATCATCTGCTCCCTGCAGAATCCCCCAGCAGACCAGAACCTTGTTTCCAGCAACACTTGAGTAACTGCAATGCAGAGTTGTTGGCACAAGTGGCCCTGCCATGGCTGCTCTCACTGAGGCATGATTATGGAAAATGGGGTTGCTTTCTTCATCGCTTTCTGAGATGACTTTGCATTTCATGTGTTCTGTTTGTGCTTTAAATTTGATGTGCTTTATCTTCCGGGGTTTGTACAAGAACAAAAGCTAATTTTCAAAGCTTAAATTTTTCTGTGGTGCTGCTTCAGCTGAATGTCACCTAGGTTCTCTTAATATCAATATGCATTTCTAAAAGCAGTTAGCCATTTGCTTCTAAACTTTTTCTGGTCCATGTATGTTACTTTGTATGAAAATTACTTACTTTAAAGTTTGGGAATGAGAAATATGTCCATATCTCTCTACCTATAAGACTCGAAAATTAGAATTTTACTTATTTCCATATTTTTGATTAAGGAGTAAAACCTGTGTGGTGATTTTTGGTGGAAACCATTTGTTTTGGATTTCAACTTTGCTACTTAACTTTAACCTGAGTTGCACATATCGGTGATGGTGCTTTGCTAGTTTATGGAGCAGTTTGCATAATGATGAATCAATAAGACTTAAATTTCCTGAATTTTTGAGCAGGTTGCCTGCTGTTGTTCCATATTGTAGAGAATGATGTTGACACTTGTGTAATTTTATAAATAACGGAGAGATTGAGGCAATGCTTTTCAATGAAGGAAGCAGGAAATCCTAACAGCTTCCCCTTTTTTTTAACATTAAAAATCTTGTTGTAATTATTAGGGCGAACACTTCAGAGAGGTTATGAAGCGGATTCAGACAATGCTGGACATACAAGAAAAAGAATTTGAAAAGGTAATTTCAAGTTGGGAGCTTTTATTGCTGACTGTAAACCCTAAATGAGTTTATTGTAGTAGGTTAGAGTACCACAGACTTGGGATAAGTGTACATTTTGTGTGATAGAACAGCTACTTGACTGAAATAATGCTTTCTCTAGGACTAATTAGTTAGGGATGGGTAGGATCAATATTTGTGTACTGCATCATGAGAGATACTCTGCAAAACATTGAAGTAACCCAGGAAAGTGTAACTGGTGTGGGACCTTTAGAAGCCACCCCCACATCACATTCCTTCACAGAGCAGAACATGACTCAGGCAGGTTGTGCAGGCTTTTTTAGTTGCAATTTGTAAACTCCCAAGGGTGGGAAATCTGTCCTGTTCTGGACACTGTGTTTTAGACTATTTTCACTATCATTGGGAAGGCTTTGCTTTCTACACATGTAGTCAAAATGTTTCATTTTGCAGCTTGTGGAGGTCCCCTCTGTGCAGTTTTTTTGAGAAGAGTCTGCTCCTGTGTGCCATCCTTCAAGTGGTGGAAAACTATAGATGCCCTGTCAGCCTTTTCTCCTCTGGGCTAAACATTTCCCAGAGGTTCTTTTACACCAGTTTCCCTCCTAGTCCTCTCCCAGTCTCACTGGACTGTTGCTGCACTTACTGCAGTTTATTGCCCTGTCTTTTTCCCTGGAGAGCTTGAACTTAGACACAGTATTCCACAATGTGGGTTCATGATTTCCCAAGCATTTATTATGTCCCATTATCCAGGTTGTTGATGAGGGTTTTAACCAGGATTGACCTTTTTCAACCCCTGAAAAGTACTGTATATAACCAGCTGCAAGTTAAGACTGTGAACTTAAGCTTGAGGACTTTATTTCAATGTCGTATCCTATCACTTGGGTTTTTTGTATTTTTCTTTGCATAGTTTAAATTTGCCATTGTAATGATGGGCCGACACCAGTATCTCAACGAAGATGAGTATGAAGTGAACTTGAAAGATTTTGAGTCCCAACCTGGTAAGTGGTTAGACAACCTTACTTTTCTTTTGGCCTGCTGAAGTTTCTCTGCCAGTAGTTATAATGTGTTCATCCTTAACTCAGGATGCAGAAAAAGTTTGTTCTTTTTACATGGCATACATTAGATGTAGTGACTAAGCAAGTATTTATATATACCTGTGTGCACACTAAGCAGTGTTACATGTATGTGTTAGTCCAAGAATATGTATTTTATAGGTATATAGATAAAGGATTTGTTTCCTTTTGAGTTAAAAGATTGCATGTGAATTACTAAATGGGTCTGTTATCAGTCGAACTTACTTTGCAGCATCAGTTGCACCTTGTCTTTATTGTCCATCTACCCCCTTGCATGTTTGATTCTTGTGGAAAGATAATTCTTATTTATTCTTGATATCCTCAATGAATCTGAAAGTCCTAACAGGAACATTAAATATGTCAATAAGATGCTGTTTAGGTTTTTTTTTTCCCCTAAGAGACGATTCACCAAGGTAAAAATGCAGCTCCATTCTAAATTTGTCTCTGGATGGATGGGCTATCTTGTTTACTTGACTGATATTTAAACCTCTATTTTCTTAGACATTTACACCTGGGAGAAACCAAGTTAATCCTTCAGGAGTTCCACCACAGGAGTGTTTTCATAGTTGTAGAATGGTTTGGGAGGTGCCTTAAAGATCATCCCATTTAACCTTGCTGCCAGGGATGCCACACACCAGACTGGTTGTTCAGGGCCCCATCAAACCTGGCCTTGGACACTTCCAGGGATGGGGCAGCTACAGCTTCTCTGGGCAACCTGCACCAGTGCTTCTAAATCCAGATCTCTCCTTTTCCTCTTTGGAGAGTTTTGTTTGGTAATGGCACCTTTGGATCCACAGTCTGGAATCCATTGAAACTCTTGAATTCATTGGGGTTTCCTCTCCCAGCTTAGCTGAGTGTTCCTCTCTGTGAGTTGCGCTGACAGTCTGCAATTCTATTTTCCTGACAATTAGGAATTCTGGTTTTTATTAATAGGTTTTGCTAGAGTCGAGCTTTTTCCAGTTTTTCCCAGCTGTGCTCTGGATTGATGTAACAGTTGTAAAGAGATCCTGTAACTGTTAATTTATTTCAAAACCTGCAGAGAGTTGGACCTATGTTATTACTGGGAACTTACAGGAGCCTAGCAAACAGTCCTTTTGTCATGTATGTAGCACAGGCAGGCTTATGGCTCGTGGCTTGCCAAAGCTGTGAGTGCCTGCAGCTACACAAGTCACTCCAGAGCCCAGTGTGTCACTGCAGGACCTCTCTGTGAACTTCTTGTGAAGGGTCTCTGGATGATCAGCTTGGAGGTAGACATTTCTCCACAGACAGATAAACTCTCTCCTGTGTGGTCAGAGTCCTGATTTTGTTCTGGGAGTCATCCCTCTTGGGTCAGGGAGGCAAAGACAATAGTCTGGAATGAACTGCTGGACTTGGTGAGTCCAGTGGTGCCAAAACAGCTTGAAAAACTAATCAGGTGGCCAGGTCAAAGGCACAGAACATGTCAGAATGTGGAAAAGTGAGAACTTGAATTGTTTGTAAGAATTGTAGGGAATGTGAGAGCAAAAGGTTTTAATTTGAGAGTTCGTGGAATTCACCCCGGTGATAGAATATGCTTTGACAGAATTAATTTCTGCAAATGCCAAATTTTAACACACACTGATGGAACCAAAGCTGTGACATTGCCCAGTTTGATTGGCATAGCTGATGTCAGTAGTGTCCCTCTGCTTTTGCCAAGGTACACTCACTATAGCCATGACTGTGCTGGCACCAACCATGTAGGATCTAATTTCTCTCTTGAGAAACATTCAAATTCTCCCACTAAGATTGGCAGTTCTCTTTTAATTTGATATTGACCATTATGTCAAACAAGAAAAAAACCCAGTAGTTTTGATTGAAGAAAATATATCAAAAAATGCAGATGCAGGCAACCAACAAGGTCACGTGTTTTATGCATTAGTGGTTGCAGCTGATGGCTTTGAATGTAGCATGTACTTTCCTTGCTGGGGGCCTCTTTAGTTTCTGCCTTTATCATTTCACTTCAAAGAACATTTGATGCTCTGCATTGAGAACATCTTAGAAGAGAATTTCTCCCATTTGCAAGAAGTATGTGGACTGTGGTTTTTCATGAAAACTAGCAGTAGAATAAATTATATTGGGTTGAACAAATTTAAAAATCTGTATATTTTCTTTGCAATCTAAGTGACTAGGGTTTTTTCTTAGAAAATAAAGAGGACGGTCAGTTTCATGATTTCTTAATTAGCATTATTTGCATTTTGCATGAGTTTAACAGATATTCCCACATAAACCAGGTTATAGAATAACAGAGATTATGGTAAATACTGTTGGAAGGAAAGCCCTGCCTTGATGGCAGTAGGGCTGCTCTGCACCCCTCTGCCCTCCCCATGATTCCAAACTGTGGGCAGGGCAGAGAGGAGTAGTTTGTATACTGGAAACATTTTTCCAGTTTAGTCTTAAAACTTCATTATTTTTTTTTCTCTTTTCTTTTCTAGGCAACATGTCTCATCCAAGGCCATGGCTAGGGCTTGACCATTTCAATAAAGCCCCAAAGAGAAGTCGCTACACTTACCTTGAAAAAGCTATTAAAATCCATAACTGACTTATTTAACCAGATTGTCAAGGCAAGGGACAAAAATAAGTGTGTGTGTGCACCTTTTTAACAACTGTAGAACTTTGGTACACGTGCACTATATCTGAAGTCTTCAGCAAGAGGATTTGCTGCTGATGTTAATTTTATTTTGTTGAGGCTGTTCAGTTTGGCTTCTCTGTATCTATTGACTGCCCTTTTTGAGCAAAATGAAGGTGTTTTTATAAAAGCTTGGATGCCAATGAGAGTTATTTTATGGTAAACGTAATGCAAGGCAATTGTCAGCATAATGAGGGAAGAGTTTAGTAGAACAGTTGACATTGGCAAAATTATTTGTCTGTAGTATGTTTATAGATGGCATAAGCTGGCTGGCTGCCCTTCCTGTGTGGTGTTCACCATCACTGCAGCTAGTAAGTCTTATGTTTAGGCTCACATCAGATTTATTTCCTTCAGTTATACTTTAAATGACATTTTTGTGCATTTGTAAATGCAAAAGAAAAACTCACATCATCAATAAATAGCAATCTCTACTTCATTGTGTACATTGTTGGCACTTATTCGGGATTTTTGTCTCCTTCAGCTTCATAGAATCTTTTTTAATAAACTAGTTTTCATTTAATTTAGTCAGTATTTTGCATCCAGTTTTGCCAAATGGATGCCCCAAGTCCTAGAAAGAGATATTTGGGTTCTTTTTATTAAATTTCCAGCCACTGAGAAATACCATTGTGATTGATTATGCCGTCTTCTGGCAAATAGAATGACACTCAAAAGTTGGCAAAAGCAAGTGAAAAGATTATAAATATCATTAATTTAGTTACCATGGGAAGAGATGGGGAAAACACAAGAACTAGCCTTTTAGCACAGAGGGCATGCTCACTAGTGTTTAGTAAGCTGTTGACTTTGTATAAAAATGGAGGAAAAAAAAAAAAACGAAAAAAAGAAGAAAAAAAATGAAAAAAGAAATTGTATATTTAATGAATGAACATGTACAATTTAACACTTGGAGGTTAATTTTATTGGGTGAGTCTGCAAGTGAATTTCACTGATGTTGATATTCATTGTGTGTAGTTTTATTTCAGTCCCCAGACTGCTTCCTTTTCTTTGGAGCTAATGCCAGCCGCGTGTCTAGTTTTGAGTGCAGTAAAGATAGAATCAGCAATTCACACTTAATTTTACATTCTTTTCCAGTATTTTATTTTGTTTCTGTAGCCGCAGTGTACAACTCCTCTTCCTGTATATTGCCTTTTTTTGCTGGAAAATGTTGTATGTTGAATAAAATTTTCTATAAAATTTTTTTCGATGAGTGATGACATGGACATTGAAGAAGATTTCTCCTCTCCTTGGAAGCAGAGTTTTGGGACACGTTTTAATTAATGAGATTTTGCTAAAGGTGTGGTTTTCTTTTTCCTTAAGTGTTGACAATTGTATAATCCTCACTGGTTGTTTTGGGGAAACTTTGTGGAGGTTTCTGTTTAATAGTTTTGGGGTTTGGAGGTGTTTTGGGGGTTTGTTTTTTTTATGTCCTAACTAGTCACATTTGAGTTTAACAAATAAAAGGTTTTCCAGGAAAGGAGCCATGTACAAAAAAGACAAATGGAAAAATTGTTTTACTAGTTTGTTTGTAAAGCTTGTAGTAGAGTCTTTGTGGTAGACTGGACTCTGCCTGCCTGTACAAAGTTTTGTGGTCCAGATTCTCAAGTCTAATATTATAAATGGTGTAAAGTGGAATCTGGAGTCTCTAAAGGTAAGGTCTCTTCATAGAGTAATAGATTCCCTCCATAATTTGTTTCCTTTATTCATAACCAAAGCAGAAGGTGCAAATTCTAGGTATGTTTTATTTCTCTTTTTAGTTTGTATCTTGCAGTGCTTTTAACTGTCTCTTATTTCCAGTCAAGGCAAACTAGTTGTTTACTTTTGTTCTGTTGTCTTGAGTGTGTAGGTTAGCGATAGAGCGAAGTGCTTAACTGGCATGCCTTAAGTGGAGAAAGCTTTCCTTTCCTTTGCATTTCCATCAAGCTGGTGAGAATTGCATCAGCCTAGAAGTGTTTTTACTGGTACTTAGATTGTCTCCACAGGCTTTCAGGCAATGTTAGGATTTGTTTCCAAACCTTTTCTGTAAATCAGAGGCTCTGGTCAGCAGTAGTAAGCCCTAATTATATTTAATGTTGTTTAGACTGATATAAAACTGAGCTTGTATCTGAATGTCACTAAGTTTTCGCATTAGTTTATAGGATGGTGGCAGCTTTTAGAGACTATCTTAAGAAACACAATCCTTCCTATTTCAGAAGAAAAAGCCACTAGAAGTAGATTTTGAGTGCCTTTTGGGGTTTAGATGACTGGATTTTATGTGCTTCAGTATTTGTGCTAGTTTGGTGAAGTCACACTTTGAGGCATTCCATATGCAGTTTTCAATTACTGAAGGATTTTCCAAAATAAAAATGTTTGGAGCACAAGTAACTTGTTACTCAAATGTGGAAACACCTATGAAGAGAAGAGGAGGACAGGAGGATTTCTCAGGTGCAGTATGTTTGTTTAGTTCGTTTAAAGAAATTTACAAGAATACAGTCTTCAAAATTGTCATGTTTTTCCATTTCATTATTCAGATTTTGGAATTACCTGGTAACAGACAGTGAATGCATTAAATTACGGTAATGGTAATATAAGCATTAAGCAATAAGGATGTAATTTCACAGCACACAGCATCAGAGCAACGTGTTAACGGCCCATCCAAATTCTCCCAAGAATTCTCCCGAAAACAGAGCATTGTTCCTGTAGATTTACATAGTGCCTTTTATCCTAAAGGAGTCCAAAGCATTCTGTGAAATCTGAGCAGATCGCAGCAGTGATAGTTGCTGACTAGAGAGTGACAGCCAGCCCCAGCCCCCTTCACCTGCTCAGGTTGGCACAGCGACCCTGACAAGGCCGTGCTGCCGCAGGATGTGCCAGGGCCTGGCCGTGGCCTCCCCGCAGGATGAGCAGAGCGAGTGCCTCCCGCATGCCGGATCTACCTCAGCTGCTGCCCTCCGGAGCTCCTCCAGCATCCCCGTGCCAGCACCCCTTACCCAGCCTCCGGAGCTTGGACCGCCTGGCCGCAGGCACTGCGCTCGCTGCAGGCGGCAGCGCCCACATTGGAGTCATGCTGGGGGGTTGCTGTTTGATATCCTCTGTGAGAAATCGTTTTCTGTAGGAACTGTACATATTGTAAATAAAATAGCCCAGGGTAAACACTGCATTGGTGTCTTGGCTCCTCATTTTGGAGAGGAGTGGGAGTTACAGCTCTTGGGTCACGCAGAATTCATGGAGATTTTGCTTAGATCAAGTAGATGAAGTTTACAAAATTCAGCCAAATTATGTGTCAGGAATGGCCTTAATACTGTAAGGTGTGCTGGCCAGAAGGTAAATTCTGACTTGCATGTCAGCTTCCACATTTTGAGCCCTTGTTTCTCCTGAAATATTTTGATATTGAGGTGGAGAGTGTCGCTGTTGGATGTGAGAGCAGCAAGTGTCATTTATTGTTGGCTGTTAAACCTGCCTGGTCCTTGGGGTCAGAAAAAGGGGGAAATATTCACATGTGATATGTCCTAATCTGGCTCCAAATCTATATTCTATTTAATTTCTGCCCCAGATGATGTTGAAGTTGTCTGTATACCAAGCACAGCAGGAAATTAAATTTGCTATGGCTGGAAGCCTGTATTTTTTATTCAATAGTGGTGTAAAAATGTCCTAACTACTTCTGTTAAATACCTCTTGCACATCTCAAGTCATATATTTATATAATATCTTTACTATATGTATATTTGTGTGGATTTGGATTTTGCACCTTTCCTGATTAATGTCACTGACTTGGTGCATTATTTATCACTAATTAACAGCAACACTTGTGATTTCACAGCCAAGTTTTAAAATTGATAAAAAGCTTAACATCCTAAAAAAAAATGTGTGAATTGGTAAAACCTGTTGTGCTGCCATCTGTGTGTCTGCCTTTAATCCTTGTGGGTTTCTATTCCATTAGGTCCAGTAGGTTGGCTGACCAGGGGAGGGACAGTCGCTAACCTTGGTACAGAGGAGTGAAAGCTGGGGCAGCTGCTCTGCCTGGGTGTTGAGGAGGCTGTGGTGTGTTGGCTCTGGGTTTCGTGTAGGGCTGGAAAAATTGTTGTTTTAACAGTTTTTACATGTATTGATTATGTTTTTTTGCATCTCACCTCCGAAGCCTGAGGTCTGTGGTCTAAAGACTGCGGTAGTGTAGATGTTGAAGTAAAAATCAGTGCATATGCTTAGCTTACCTGAACTGTGGGATCAGCTCAGCAGGGGCAGTTTGCGATGCAGACTGTGACAGCTGGCTTAGGGTGACAGGGCTGGTGGGCAGTGCCATTTCTGGAGCTCATTTCTACAGCTGCCTTCAACCCCACAATGTACAACAGCCAGGACTTGCCCTCACTGTGTCGCAGTGCCAGCCACCAGAGGAGCTGCTGGGGGCTCTTCTCTGGACTGTCCAGTGTCCCTGACCCTTTCCCGGTGTCCCTGACCCTTTCCCAGTATCCTTGACCCTTTCCCGGTGTCCCTGAACCTTTCCCAGTGTCCCTGGCCTTTCCAGGTGTCCCTGACCCTTTCCCGGTTTCCGTGACCCTTTGCCAGTGTCCCTGACCCTTTCCCGATATCCCTGACCTTTTCCCGGGGTCCCTGACCCTTTCCCGGAGTCCCTGACCCTTTCCCGGAGTCCCTGACCCTTTCCCGGTTTCCCTGACCCTTTCCCGGTGTCCTTGACCCTTTGCCAGTATCCCTGTCCCTTTCCCGGTGTCTCTTTCCCGGTGTCTCTTTCCCGGTGTCCCTTTCCCGGTGTCCCCGCAGTGCGCCCTGTGCCCGGCAGGGGCCGGTGGCGGGCGGTCAGTGAGTGACCGAACATGCGGACAGGGGCGCTGGTCACACACACACTGCGGGGTCAGGGACACCACTCACCCCACCGGGACAGCGTTTGGATAACGAGCTCTTTAAGTGCTCAGTAGTGCAGCCCCGGTGCCCAGAGCAGGGGTGGGGAGCAGCCCAGTGCTGCTGCCGCACATCCGCCCTGCCCTCAGCAATCCAGGTGCCAATGTGAAAGTATTCATGATGTTGTAACATGGAAATAACACGAGTTTCTTCTCTTTCTCTGATTGTTTTTCCAGCCAGCAATAAGCTGCAGCAGCTGCTGGTACTGTCAGTGTTGAGAAAGGTCTGGGCACCTCCTGGCCATTGTATTTGCAGATATTTGATTTCACAAGATAAGTGACTGTAAAGTTCTGTGTAAAGGTAAAGTCTAATAAGTCCTGCTTGGGGAGATGATGCACTGCAGTGAGAAGGCTGAGAGGTAAAATAAAGGCCTTGCGTCTGCTGATTTTTCTTCTTTGTGTGTTTGCCTTTTGGATTGTAGCTTGTTAATGTAAAGGGGGTGTCTCAGTGACCTGCGTCTCTGCTCTGGGTGCAACGGGGCATGGCAGCAACGCAAACAGATGTTTTGCCAATATTGTGAACAGTAACAGGTTTATTTTCTTACCTCATACATAACAGAGTAAAGACAGTCTCATAACTTAGTGTTTTGTTAATAAATAATCAGCTACATTGTACCACCCACAGCCCTGCAGAGGTAGATCCTGTAGGGAGAAGAGCAGAGAGAAATGAAATCTCAACCAGTCAGTTCCAGTGCAGAGAAGGTAAGAGCTTCTCTGAAACATCTATGTCCAAACCTTGGTTGGTGATGGGCTGAGAGATCCAGAGGAGTCTGTGTCTCAGCTGGGTGGGAGATTAGAGAGGAGCTAAAGTACTCATCAGCTGGAAACTTCCCAGTACAGGGCAGCACATCAAATAGAACATAAATTAAGTGACACACAAATTAGTCTTGATGTATTTTTTTGTTTTAAAGCCAGTCCAACCATGTGGTGGTAGACTGGAGTTTACCAGGTGGGTTCACCAGCAAGGGAGCTACAGAATCTACGAATAGACCTGTGGGTTTGCTAGCAGTAGTTTTATGAGCAGAATTTTAAGCCATTAGGAAATGGAGGCTTTACATCATCTGGTTTCATGAACTTTGTTTCTATAGTCTTTTGTATCTATAAATGTGAAATTGGCAGCATGGGCAGTAATGATCTGCATCCTTGAAGACCTTGACAAAGAGAGGGACAAAGCAGCATCCGAAGCAGCACCTAGAGCCAAAGGGGAGATGGACATGCTCAGAATGAGTACTGGCTTTCCTGTTCTGCTGACCCCAGCTGTTACTTTCCCCTGCCTTGTTCTATCTGCCATATCTATCATTGTGTGAATCCTCTTCTTTCCCAAGTCTATTAATATTTAAAGTATCTTCGAAAAAATAAATCTTCCTTGCTTCTGACATCTTATGCATGAGCCTGTTTCTGAACCTGATCCTAAATTACAGTTGGGAAGTAGACAACATTGTACTAATTTCTGCTTGCTTTATAAGAAGTGAAACATACTGGGTTAAATTTAGCAAGTTTGCATCTCCTGTAGCCACAATGACTGTATCCATGATGACTGTAAAATACAGGATGACTTCTCATCAAGTAGAGAAAGGCAAACTATCTGTATAAGCACTAAGTAGAACTTTGATTTTTAATTACTAATTTTTAAACTTCTGCTATGCTGAATCTGCACAGTGCCCATGAAAACTTACCCAACCATGCACAGGCTGGTGCACAGGAGGTAGGACAGCCTGCCCAGTCTGTAGGTGACCTGGGTGGTGATGTGCTGGCGGCAGGAAGGACAGATTGTGGATGTTGGTTTGCTGGAGAAGATCCCTGCGACAATGATTGGAGGCTGGGGCACCAAATAAACTGAGTTCAGAAGGAGAGAAGAAGCAGCCAAATTAGAAGCATGGGAAATAGTTTGCAAGTTATAAAGCCTTAATTGGGAGAATGAGGGTTCTTAACGTGGCTTCCATGTTATGATTGTTGATTTCAGGTGTATTCCTAAGAACCAGTGTGCTGGTTGTTATGTGTATCCCAATACATTGCACCTAAAACCAGCCAGTGTTAACTTGGATAAAGTAATACACAGGGAATTGTCTGTGGGATAGTCCTCAGTCAGTCCCCATCACCTTCTGGTAGATGTACTCTGACACTGAGGATTTGTCTTCTGATATTTAAAATAATATGAAAATGCTTGTTCTCCCTGAAGAAGAGCTTTGAAGGATGTTGGGGAACTTTCTGGATCAAGTTTTCAGTAGTTATGAGAAATTCATCAAAGCAGTTATTCTTACACAAATACCATCGAACAGCTGCTGGTGTTGTCCCCAGTTAGTCTCTAGCTTGTTTTTGCAGTCTAGACTTGACTTTCATATTCCCTGAGGGGCACACTCCTTGTAGGTACATGAAGGATATTTTCTTCAGAAATGTTTTCAGTAAAGGAATACCATTTTAAGGATCCTAAAACATGTTTAGGATATTAATTCACACAGTAGCCTGAAGCAAAACTTGAGGAGTGGGAAGGCAGCTGTTAGATAGGACAGAGCTTGTCTGAATTCAAGTGCCTTCTGGTGTCAGGGATATTTAAAAATTTCTCCTTTCCTCCTGTATGAGGTGTTATTGACTGTTCTTCAAAGCTCTTCCTCAGCATCTCCTTTGAGCTTCTGCACTTCCATAAAGGTGACTAGAACAGGAACATTAAAATTATATGTTCCAAAAGCACTGGCTTCTGGCCTTTTTGGGTTTTTTTTTAATGGGTACTTGTGTAGATTCGCTAATGCTGGAAAGTCAAGTCTGAATCCCTTGTCTTAGTTTATCTTCTGACATTTCTGTGGAAATTTTCCAGCTTATGAGGTTGTGAGTGGATCAGAAAACTCTCACCCTCTCTGTTGATGTTAAAACGACACCCGTTTCAGTTTTGCTGGCATGCAGCACCAGAATGTTGTCAGAAGTACAACCCCTGGGTTTACCTGGCTCCTCGACGATAGTAGTTTCTCGGTAGGAGTAAGGTGGGGGAGAAGGATACTCATAGCCCCCTGTGCAAAGAAAAACAGGGCAAAATGTATAAGTGTAAACAGCTTCTGGCTCCCAAAAGGCCCAAGGAGTGAGATGAGAGGGGCATCGCAGGGAGTGCCAAATCCAGCGCAGGGAGAAACAGCCACTGAACTGATTCATGGGTTTTCAAAGCCAAAAGAGCCTGCAGTGACTGGCTGGTCTCACTTCTATAACAAAACCTGAGAAACCAAATAATTTTTTTAGGAAAGGTAGCAGCTCCATCATTCTAGCATAACACTGACATGATACTCAGTTTAAGGACCCCACTGGGACCTTTGGTGGTAACTACCCTTACTGTGAGTATTTAGGGCCTTTTTACTAGTTTAAACTTTTCAAATTTAACAAAGTTATTTCATCATAGTCTTTGTTCTAAAAAAAAAAAAAAAAGTTAAAATATCTTTTTCCTTTAGTTTTGGGAGAAAAGAAGCTGGTGACTAAGACACCTCAAGCTTTTTCAGTTCTTTCGCTAATCTTTCAAATTAAGGAGGCAAACAGCCTACCTGAGGTGAAATAACTGACTGTATTAAAAAAAAATACATTTGTGAATACATTCAAAATAAATCCATGTAAAAAGCTTTACAGCCAGCGAGTGTGGATGTGGTGCCAGATAACAGGACTGGTCTGGTACAGGAAAACAGTCCCTAAGAGAAATCTTGGTTAAGCCTGGACATTGGAGAAACCCTCACCCCAGGAAGAGCAGCCCCAAGTTGTGAGTCTGACCTCTGCTCAAGGCTTTTCACAAACGAAGTGAGTGTAACCACGGAATGAGCCCACAGGGATACAAATGGAATATAAACCCAGAATTTTCCAGAGTGAGATAAAACAGTGGCAAAGGTGAAGAAAATGTTAGCAGTATTTTCTTGAATGGCTTGCCAGAAGTGGTAGAGACTTGCAATGGCATTTGAGTTTCATGGTGGTGGGGTGGTGTTTAGTTTTAGGGGAGTTTTCTGTTTGTTTTTTAGGGGTGTTATTTGTAGGGGAAAAAGACTGTAAAAAAATTAAGCATGAAATAATTTCCTTGTGATCTAGAAAAGGAATGTGCTTAGTACAAGTGAGTTCCCACTCGATGTGTGTTATTGAAGTGCTTCCTGCACAAGGACTAGACCCTGCAGCTCAGTGCTGGATGTGTGCAGTGCCTGTGCCTTGGCTGAGTGGCTCACAAGTGAGATTCCTTCTCCCCAGTATCTTACAAGCTCTGCTGAGCTTAGAAAGAGGCCAGGAGATCTTTGAAGAGAAAAACATTTACAGGGATAGCTGATCAGAGTGAAATCCTCTGAAAATGAGTCAGGTTTAGAGGCCCACAATTGACACATCGAGCCTTATTAGTTACTACCTGATCTCCCATTTGTTGGTTTTTTTTTTTCCAGTCCTGGCCAGTAAATGGCAATTTCCTCAATAGCAGGAAGGTAACAAAGGTACAGTCCAAAAGATGGGAAATATTATGAGGTACCTGTGTAGGTATAAGAGCAGTGCCTGGTTTCAGAAGGAAAAGCCAACCCAAGAAAGCAGCAGTTCCTGGCACCCTCTTGCAGCCTTGGAGCTGAATTTTCAGCGCTTTCCCCATGGGCAGGGGTTGTTCATCCCTGCAAGAGCCTGGCTGCAGAGCTCGCCTAGGGAGGGCAGCGCTGGCCGGCAGGGATGGAAAGGAAAAGGCCAGTCCTCTGTAAAATTAGATGACAATTTAAGCAGGACATAGCACATCCACGTACAGAGTTTGCTGGCTGAACATTTGCACGTTAGGAATATGAAATTATTGTAGCGATACAACTGCATTAAAGCAGGTGTTTTTAAAAAAAATTATTAACTAAACCAACAAAAATATTTATTGCCATTTTAGTGATGTTTCTATGAGGAGATCCTATCCCAACCCTGGGTTTTATATGCTGGCACAGACGTTTTCTAAGCCCATCACGTCCTGGTGAGGCTGGGCCCCAAATGTGCTAGCTGATGTGCTGGAAACCAACCTCCACTGATCCCAAGGACCTGCACCGGGTGCTCTTTCTAGGTCCCACTTACCCTCCTGGCTGAACTCCGGGGCAGAGGGCTCCGGTCTGTAGCGTTCGTGGTGCGGCTCGTATACGATCATGGGGACCTCCCGACGCTGCTTCTCTCCAGACATCTCTGCAGCTCACCTGCCCGAGGGAGGGCACAATAAAACCTCCTGGATGTGGCTCTTCGTGCCCTGTGTTTACCAGTGCTTCTGTAGTTCCTAGTTCTCAAACTCAATTGTCGCTTACAGGCAAATCAGCAGTTCTTAACGCTGTAGCTTTTTTGTCGGCTGAAGAGCAGTCAGCTCCTGTAACACTTCATGATGATGGTAGAGAGCAGAAAATACCATCTTTACGTATTTCTTTGTGCTGGGTAGTTAAAAATATTCCCTCAGAAAACGCTATTCAAAGTGTGCAAACTTGTGACTGAAAGAGTTACCTTTGCAGAAAAGTTAACCTATTTTTTTTTTCTATGGATTGTCAAAGTAATCAAAGAAGGGAAGAGCACACTTAGAGCACCTGTGAAAAACCTTCACATGTGATTAAGTCAGAGCAATCAGTGGCAATTCGGATCTATCTTCGGGTTATTGTGAAACCTTATCATCGTTGTTATCATGACCGGTTTTGTTCTGTGAAACTATTGTCTCATCGGTAGGTAGGTGTTTTGTTGGTAAACATCCTTATTAAGGGTGACTGCTCTGCCTGAGGCTCTAAGTAAGATGAGACCACAAAATGTGTGTTTTGCAGGTGTTAGCAGGAGCTAATCCTCACAAGAAAGGCAGGTGGGAGGAAGAGGACACGGATGGAGAGATGTGTTTGTACTGTCAGCAGAAAAGCGTTAATTATTCCTAGCTGTCCCTTGAACCAGTATTAACTGCTTTATTTCCTACTAACATTTACTGGAAGAGTCTTTTGCAGAAGAAAGGCACATCCTTTTTGCACAGGTCTGCGAGTGTTTGGGGATAAGGGAAGTTTTTTGGGGAAGAGGAGCACAGATGCACAAACTGCCGGAATGTACGAGGTCAAAGAAAAGTAGCAGATGAATTGCTGGGCAAGCAAAAATGATCTCAACAGGTCTGTTTGAGAGGAGTGTTGGAGGGGGAGGACAAAAGAGGGAGGATCAGTAGTGCTGAGATAAAGCATCAGCACCTTAGGGAAAAAAGAAAGGAATGTGAAAATATCGCCAGGGAAAATGTGCCGTAATTTTCACAAATCTGGATGAATGGCAGGTGATATGAAAAATGGTAGCAGAATGAATCATAAAAGGAATAGGTAGGATGGTGTGAAGAAAAAATAAGAAATACAGCATTGGCTATGTTGAGGCCAAAGATGCTGAAGGAAATTGTAAATACATGCTTTGGAGAGGATGACTGGAGAAAGGTGCATCTCAGTTTAATCGTTATAAAGGAGCTAAAACGGGATTGGAAATGGCAGAGGTATTAATAGGCCCTTGCTGAAGCTTCATGAGGATCTCAATGAGAAGAAAAAAGGTGACATTCAGGAGAATTTGGGAAGGATGAAGCTGTGGGAACCAAGGGAGAAGAAACAGTAGTGACTGTGGGCTCAGGAGTGTGGTGATACATAATGTTACATTAGCCGGTGTTGGCCAAGAGCTGTTCCCCTGGCACTGGGATTAGTGGGGGAAATTACAGGGAGTCTCCAGGTTTTTGTCTTTTTCTTATCATGGTACTATAAATACTGGGTGGTGTCCATTTGGGTGACATTTCTGCAGATTTCATCTCGCTGTGAAACAGGAAAAGGAGGAAAGGGCTTTGAATTCCATCCAGTGCCTGTAAGCCCAGGCAGGAGCGTGCAAGAGGTATAGGGTAGGAGGGAATAATAATGGCTAACAGTGAGAACTTGTCAAGTTAGCTGCTGAGTGCAAGCACACACTGACTCATCCTGGCTCCACCCAGCGAGGTATCAGGATAACATCACCAGGTAAATGTGTAGGACACGAGGTGCAAAAGTGAATCAGCAGCAGAGCAGGGAATAATGTGGGATGCCAGGTTTGTGTTTGATCTATTGGAGCTGCCAAGCACAGAAGCTGTGGGCTGAAGCTGTTGATAAAGCCCGGAACCTGCTCTCTTTTAGTGTCTTGTTCTGTGCTGCAGCTGCTGTGTGTGCTGGGAGAGAGGACCTGCCCCAGGGCTGTGTGGGCAGCTGGGCTCAGCTTCTGCAGGAGCCTGCTCTGTCTGTGGGAGAAAGCACCAGGGTTGCGATACCCTCTGGGCCTGAATGCTGCACGTCCCCAAGCCCAGGAAAGGCATTTTCTATGCCTTTCAAAAAAAAAAATGTTGTTTGTGCATGCACAAATTCTGCAGACCCTATAATTTGCCATAGAAGTGCTTGCTCTCTTGTTTCCAACCGTGTATAAGGTGTCTGAGAGTCCTTTAGGGCTGTGAATCCCCGACCTGTAGGTGTTGCCATGAATTAGAGCAAGCGATTTTCCTCTATTTCAGATGTTGGAGAGGAAGATATGGGAGAGAACAGTGTGAGTAGCCTTGGAGGAAAAAGGCGTAAGGAGAAATATCAGGGAGCAGTTCCTGAAGAGCAGGAAAATGCCCTATGAACTGGCCTATAGTGACACCCAGGAGGGTCACAATTAGACCGTCTCTGCAGTCACCCTGAGCAAACAGAGCTCTGTGCAAGGGTAGAGCAGACCTTAGGGCTCTGCGGGGGTGGACCTCGGTTTGACTCAAATTGCTTGCTTTGCAGGCAGAACTGTGTAGTCTCATAGGCACCAAAACAATTCCCTGTCTTCTCTCAAGTTTTAGTCTCGTCTACATATGGATATAAACCGGTTTGAACTGAAAGATACAGCTGACTTTTAAGTCCTGTGGAAATCAGTATTTAAAAAAAGAAGTAAATCACACCCTGAGGCATATGCGCAAAGAGCCAATTCAATGGGAGTAAGCCTTTCTGTTCCAGGAAGGAGAGATTCCAGGGAAGGATGGGCCGGCAGTTTCCATCATCTTCCTCTGATTTGCTCCAGGGCCTTGTCTTTGGGTGTGAAGAGCAGCAAGCAAAGCTGATGAGCTGTGAAATTCCGGGCACAGCCCCACTCTCCAGCTCTCACCGGCAGCTCTGTACGGTCCCCCCGAATGTCCCTGTTGACTAAATAACCCCACAGGTGGGATCAATTCGAAGTGTGCCTGCAGGGGCACAGGCACTGTCATCTCTGCTTGGAAAGGGGTTTAATTTGTAAACCAAAGCTCCTTGCAGTACTAATACTTCTTTCTGGTTCATACCTGGCTCTCAAGGATGGCATCTCATCAAGCAGTGACTTTGTAAGTGTTTCATCTCCATCCTAGGTTCATCTGATGTCAGTGTGGGATTTGCCATTCAGTGAGGGTGTGTTTAGAAACAGAAAAAAGGGAACATGGAATTTGGGAGGAAACTTTAAGATTTGTATGTTTGATGAATACTGCATTCAAAAGCTTGGTATTTTTGAAGATCAGCATTAAAAAATACAGTAAATGATCTCCACATTTCATGGACAGACAGAGGAATAGTTTTCTCCAGTGGCCTGTTGGCTTATAGGATACTGGCCCAGCCCAAAGGCTTTCAGTTTGCTGCAATGTGTTCTGGTCCTCACTAGTTTAACGTTTTCCTGGGCATTTAGCCCTTCCAGCTGTGCTGATGAGGCAATTTCAATTTCTGATATTTTATAGAGCGACCATAAAATGCCATTTCTGGCATGCAGTTACATTAAGGCTTGAACAATATCTAGAGCTTGTTTCACTTGATTGAGGCAGTTAATTCCACGTTTTGGCTAGCAATGAAACACTGAATTCCTCAGTGGAGAGAACTTTTCGCTTTAGTCCTGAGTTGGTCATTTCAGGTAACATTTACAATGTACTGAGTGTTTTCAAATGTTCAAGAAGGAATAGTTCCAGCTCTAATAACTGGATTATTAAAACTGGTTAATTCCAGCTCTAATATACAAACTGGGGAGCAGCACGCAGGTATTTGCGTATTCTCATTCTTAAACAGAAGCTAAAAGAGAGGACTGCTGGCAGCAAATGGGAAGTTGAACTTTAGAAAGTATCATTATATCAGATGTAGACAACCTTTTCAATGAGGTGAAGAATTATCTGCCAATTCCCCATTCTTTACTCATTAAATTAATTTTTTAACATCACAGTTTTTCTGGCTTTTAAGCTTGAATCAGGTTGCCAGCCCCTTCAAATGGAGAGGATGTAGCTGAGAGAAATTGACTGAATATGCATCATATTTCTTGTTGCAAACTTTCCACCTGGTTCCCTTTTCTTGTGTGTTGACTGCTTTGACTCGCTCTCTGATATGTGCATTCACAAGGCTGCCGGAAAGGCAGGCACTGCCTGCATTTTCCAGTTCTGTCCCACATCAGATGTTTATGTTAGGTTAATCATTCATGAAAGAAGCCCTGGTCTATAATTCAGTACTTTTACTGCTCCTGTTGCTCTCACCTTAAAGCAATTCATAACACTGTAAACTTTCACAAACCTTCTAGTCTGGAATTATTAATAGTAGTTTCTTGCTGTATTCTATTGTGCCAACATCATGATTTTACAGAAATCCTTCTCTCCATGAGCCAGCCCAGAGAACATTCATGTCCCTTTGCAGCCTTTCCTTCACAGGACTAAGCAAGGTTTTGAGCTTTTTCCATTTCTGTACAGTGAATTCATCCTTCTTGTCCATGAATGGCCGGTGACCTCTGCCCTCAGCCTATGGAATGGTATGAGTGTCATCTTGTATTTAATGGAAAAGTTGTCTGCAGAACAATCCAGCAGCATTTATTTCCTTTTCCCAGCCATCTCATGCTGGTGGTTTGTAGTTAAATTGTCATTAACTAGCAGCAGGTCTTTCTCCTCCAATGTCATTCTGTACTAATGAACTCCCAGCTTGCAGCTGAAATTCTTGGTAGTTTTCTGAGTGCACTGCTTTGTTGCATTATAATGCATTACAAATACTGCCACAGCAGGCCTCTAACTTTCTGTATTCTGTATAATAGATTTTCTGCTTCCATAATTTGTTTCTTAAGTCATGCATTTTATTAGCCACTCCTATATTTCTGCCAAGGTTATTAATTAAAATACTGAATAAGATCCATCACTGCTCTCTATGCTGACCTTTGATGCAAACCAGGTTTACCTATTAAACCTTGTTCCTTAATTTGCTGTTTGAAGCATAATCCCTTGTTCCCTTGAGATGACCAACTTTATTCGCATTTAAAGGGTGCTTGCTCTGAAGGGTGAGCACAGCTGAGCCCTGGGATTGCATTAGAATTCGTCCCTCCCAAATTACCATTCCAAAAATAGAGTAATGACAACTCAAGGGAAGTAGTCCAGTGGTTTGTGCAGTAACCTGGACTGAGGGAAAAAAAATGGGTTCAGTTCCTGTTCTGCTGCAGTGACGTTTAACAATTAATTAATCTTGGTTTTCCTTAGCTTTGTTGTGGACGGAAATACTGTTTTGGGGAGATACTACATCAATTCTGCTGTGACATGGTCACATTTGGTTATGCCTTAAAACCTGAGCAAACAGAAAACAGAAATGCTGAGTTTAGATTCAGCCTTTGTCCTCTATGAACACAATTTTGTCTTTCCCGTTCCCTTTTAGCTTTCAGAATTGAGGACAGCCTTACACAGTTGTTTCCAGCACTTATTCATTACTTTAAAAATTGATGTTTGCCAACTTTTAATTTAATTCCTTTATAGATGAACATACCCTCACCAACAGCATTGAATCATGGGTAGCCAGCATTTCATTTACACCCTTTTAAAAATAATGTCCATAACTTGTCCTTCAAATGAAAGGTGATAGAGCAGCTCAAGTAATGTCCCCAGCATCTGGAGCTGGTTTAGCAACTCTTACAAAGTTATTATGAATAAATTCACTTGAAGCAAGCAGGTGTCTGCCCTGCTTTTATGTGCGAGCTAAGCCTTTCCTATGGTGCATTAATTTGAATTTCTGGCTGTACTAATGCTCTCATTTCTACCTTCCAGAAAGCTCCTCCTCCTCTCTTCCTTCTCTGATCTGTTCTAGGAGAAAGAGAAAATATTCTGAGAAAAATCTTTGCCTCCAGATTTTAGGAACAAGAGAGAGACTTCCAGATTTTCAGAACCCGACAATTTAATCACAAAAAGTTAACACTGACAACAGAGAGTCACAGCTGCCACACTCCCCAAGCTCACTGTCTGCTTCAGTCCTTGTCACCTCCCTTTCTCTGCCTCCCGAGGAGTAAGCACAGTGTTGGTCCCAGGCCATTAGAAAGCTCTTACCTTTCTGTAGCTCTGGCAATTCTGTGGAGGAAAAAAGCTTCAAAAAGTGTTCACTTCATCCATGTCTGTGCCCTGGCTGTGCGTGGGGATGGAACTCAGAGCTGAGCAGTGACATGGCCCTGGGTCCTGCCCTGGTGACATCCCGTGGAAGGTGCGAGTCAGCCGTGCACAGTGTATAATTACTCCAGTTTGACACAGCCCCAGCCCACTGCTCACACCTGCTCTGTCACACAAGGAATGCTGTGTGACTGGCTTGCACCAGAGGTTGTTTTTGTTGATTTGTTTTTTTCCCAATATCCCAGAAATTTTCCTTTGTGCTAAGCTGAAAGCTAACGGAGACAATGAGAAGATTAAGTGTGCTTAGATCAGCAAAGATCTCTGCACAGACTGGTTACTATTGATATTTTAGCTGGAATCTTCTTGGTAACCAGGTCTGTGGGTGAACTGTATTTTTGTTACACAGATGTTTTGTGGTGGGTTGCCAGATGCCCACCCAGATGCTCTTGTTCTCCTCCTCAACAGTGAAAATAAGTTGGAAATGTTCTTCAGGTGAGATGAAGTCAGGGAGATCACTTACCAGTCACTACCCCAGGAAAACCAGACTTGACTTGGGGAAAACTACCTGAATTTATTGCCAATTAAAATTAATTTGAAAGGTGAGAAACAGAGACAAAACCACCTCCCTCAGATGCCACACATTTGGCACCTCCAAGTGCACCAGTGGTCATGTGACCCTCTCAGTAAGAATTGTTTTTATTCATCTGAATCTCCTGCAACACTGTTTTGCACAAAGATCTTCCTCCACAGCAGGAGCCCATCTGTAGTGCTTCCCACAAGGATGGAGCATGATGCTCTGGGTTTGTCTGACAGACTCACATCACCAGCACAGAACATGCTGTTGGCTCGGCTCCTGGGCAAAATCTTATTTAAGAAAGGGCTGCAGCAGCACTGGAAGCCCCTGAGCTCAGAAAGTCAGGATTGCACAATAATTAGCAAAATAGTATTTTATATTTCCCAGTACAGCTGGGAAACTGCCATGGGAAAAGGAAGAAGAGGAGGAACTGTTGTGCACTCCAAGTTTAATTACCCCTTTTGTAACCACAACTTGGAAACTCTGGAAACATATATTCTTTTGTAGTTGTTGATGGATGTTTTGGTGGGTTTGGATGTTGTTAATGATGACAGCACATCACCTGCTTCTCCTCCAGACATGAAGGACCAGGTACAGAGCACTTACTCAGATTTGCTTCACTGCCAAAGTGGAGGCTCAGCATTTAGTGCACTACACACATCATCAGAGTGGCTGCAGACTCACCTCACAGGAGTCACATCTGCAGGCTAAATTAAAAATAAGGAAGGATGGCTGACAGTAACTGTGACTGATCCCATTTCTGCCTTTCAAATCTTTTCTCTTTCACAGGTTTCTTATGTGCCATTGGGCAAGTTATTCACTTTTCTCTGTTGTCCTCATGTAAAGAAAAATAATAGGTTGATCATAATAAATCAATTTTAATAGAAATATTAAGATGGTGCTTTATTGCAACTCAAATGCTTTGTGGAGAAGCTTCATTTTGACAGTAATTTCTTAGAGAAAGTCACTACATGTTCATACTGAAATTCCTTAAAGAGGTGTTTTAAGGTCTAGGGAAAACACTCTGGAAGGAAAAAAAATAGGATAAAGTGTCAAAATAGTAATATCTGTAGAAAAAAATGGATTTAAGGATAGTCCTTTAATATATTTATATATCAGGAAATCAGTGTGGGAGAAAGGGGCCATTTCTTTGGGATGAGTGTCTTTTCTTGTCCTTGAACAGCAGAGAGAAAGAAGTGATGAAACCACAAGTGCATCCAAAAGTACTCATGCACAAGAAATTCTGCCTGTGATGTAGGATGCCTTAAATCGTTAAATATTTACAACAGCTTTAAATCACTCAGTGTGCTGCCAACCTGACACAGGAAAAGCCCTGCCATGGATGGGGCTCCTAGGGCTCTTTGCAGGTGTACAGGAGGCAGTGCCAGCTCTGTCCCCCTGTTCCCAGTGTCACTGGGTGTTCTGTCACCTTCAACCTGTGTTGCAGCTGAGCCTGGGCAGGGTGGGGGCCCTCCTGTCTCCTGCCAAACTGCTCTCGTCCCTGCTGTGCTCCCCTGCCAATGACCCAGGTGGGGGAAGTTGCCCCTGGGGAGGGTGTGGGAGGTTTGTAGCCTGTCCCAGGACAGGACAGAGCACCCATCAGAGCAGTGAGCATAGGACACCCACCTGTGCAGGTGCAATAGCGCACAAAGATTTTTGTGGCTTTTCATTGACTTTAGGGAGGCCTCAGACAAGTGGCTCCTGCCGTGTCCCTAACTTGTAGATGGGTGAAACTGAGATTTAATTCTCTCTTTGATCCCATTTAAATAGTTACTGTGCTCTTTAAGCAAGATTGTCTCTTTTTTCCTGTTTTGTGTTCAGGTCTAGCAGAGCTGACTGCAACCTCTGTTAATGCACAACAAAAATAAAGTTGAATTGAGATCTCATTACAGATTCTCTGCTGCTGGAAAACCAACAACGGGTACATGTCCTTTGCTAATAAAGCTTGGAGAAAAATCTGAACCGTTTTTCCAGTTATAGAAAGCAGAGCCCTTGTGCAATTCACCTCCTGTTTACACTAACAGGTATTTGTGTGCAGTCAGTGGTATCTGGAGCTCTGTTTTGTAATTCAACAAATTCAGTGTCTGTGAATATCCATGCTATTTTCTGCCATAAATACACTGCAGGGAGAAAGAACTCCTTTCCCAGTTAAAATTTACTATTTAAATTGGTAACTATTACCCAGTTACCAATTTGCTACAGGTGAACACAGCTCCTCTTGGCTGGGAACTCGTCTGTCCTGTTTGTTATCTGAATGCAGCATTTTCTTGGAACACTGATTACACAAGAATGGTAAGAGTGACTCAAATATGAAACACCATTCTTCTCAGATAAGATCTAGAGATGAGTTGCTTTAATGTGCAAAGTAAATATTTGGGTGACACGTGGCACACAGTTTAAAGCAGAAACCACTTCTGCACAATGCTTTCCACATGAAAAATTATCTCCAACATGACAAATTGGACACTGGCTTTTTCTAGTAATTTGCTTACTGAATTAAGATGTAGAAAGAGCACCAACAGTAGATATACTGTAGATACACTATATGCAGAAATCTGAAAAATCACTGTACCCTCTGCAACTCATCTGATCTGAGACCTCAGCCCTTAGCTAGTTTTGTTAACAGCACGGAAGTGGTGTTGTCCTTTTTTTGTTTGGTTTTGTTTTGGTTTTGTTTTCCTTTGAAAATAACAGTTTTAAAAGCTCTGACCTTAGTGTCAGAAAGATAGTTATAACATCCATGTAGTCTTACTCATCAATGATGTGAGACAGAAAACACTTAATAGTTTAATTCAAAATTAATCATTGAATCAAAGCAAAATGAATGAACATCACTCTTGGTTAACAAGGAATACCTTTATGAAAAGTATTTTATTGTTTTCTTATTTTTATTTTGGATTTTGAAAA
This sequence comes from Certhia americana, assembly GCA_018697195.1. NCBI lineage: Eukaryota > Metazoa > Chordata > Aves > Passeriformes > Certhiidae > Certhia > Certhia americana. The sequence goes on from CM031870.1 coordinate 10,516,049, forward strand.
AAAGCCACAATCCTAAATTGGTATTTGAAAATTTTTGAAACCATAAATGGGAAAAGTCGGTGAGAACATTTCAAAATTTATTAATTCTTTAAAAGTTTTGCTGGTTTTGACCAATGTGGCTGTTAATGGTTTTCAAGAGGAGACTGTTCTGTTAGGTGAGAAGCCCTGGCAGTCACAACAAATTCTGCTTTTCTGAAAATACATCCTTGCCACCAACAGAAATTCTTGTGCTTTCAGCCTGGACCACACAGTTTGGCTTGGACAGGGCAGGTAGAGTTGCAGGGAATCAGTGGGGAGTTGCAAGGTCATTGCTGAGGCCTTGGTGTCTTGGAGTGATGGAGCACAGCTTGAAACCAACAGCAGAGACACCCTGCTACAGGAATTGCATCTCCTGGTCATTATCACCCTTTAACAACTGCTACAGCCAGGCTTTGACTCACAGACTGGAAAAAAAGAGGGAATTGTGAAATCTCATGCAGGAGAACAAAGCCTGCTCTGCTGATGTGACTGTGGTGATTATACAGTCGGGCTGTGCGTGGCATGTCCAAGAGGTGTAACATTTTCTGCTTGAATTTAAGGGCTTTCTGATTTTTCTGACAGTGGGAATCAACAGGATTGCCACCTACATGATACACATGACAAAAACACGTTATAGATCATCATGCTGATTTGGGAAGGAAGAGGAGTGGACCCTTAACTTCCAGGGTCATTTGGGAAGTTTGTTATCCAGATCCAGGTGAGTAACTTCAGTGTTGAAGACCGAGATACTGGAAAGAGCTGATCAGCAGAGCTGGCTTGCAAGTCTGGGATGTTTCTGATGTAAAAAACTGTATGCGGTCAGATGCCTGAATCATTGTCTAATTGCATACTTTGGTGTAGCCAGGAGAATAAGTATCTCAGGATTCCAGTTGTCCCTAGAACTCTATTTTATTTTAATTGTAAAAGTGGACAATGTGGAAAGGAAATTAAACACAGTTTAAATAGGCCAAGAATATCTGTTCCTGTGCAAAGACTGTGCTGACTTTGCACAGGCCTTGCAAATACTTGTTGCTAGTGCAATCAAAATATTTTGAAAGTTGCTTCCCCCGGGGAATCCTGCTATACAGAGAGGGAGGAGTGCAACTCCTGTCTTCCACAAGGTTGAAGGATGCAAAGGGCACAAAACCAGACTCCCAGAGCCTGATTCCTCTCATCAGAGGGGCTTCAAGCCCCTAGAGCCAAGAGGAGTCTGAGCTAAGGGAGCTGCTGCAGGTTCAGCCTTGGGGGTGTTTCCTGAAGACTCTGGAGTCCTCTAATTAACTGAGGCAGTAATTAACCTTAGTCCCCGTATGGGGCTCTGCTCTGGCAAACGTACCCTTTTGTTAATTTTAAGCATCTATAGTTTATGAGTTTAGATGGACTTCTTGGTTTGGTTTGGGTTTGGTTTTTTAAGTCTGTGATTCCTAAGTCTCATTTTAGGTAGTCCTGTGAAAAGCAGGGAGCTGGATTTCATGATCCTTATATGCCACTTCCAACCTGTGATATTCCGTTTCAGCTTCTGGAAGCAAACAAAATTATCTGAATACTATGCTTTTTCTTTTTTCCTTCCAAGAGAATTAGATCTTGAACAACCTGAGCCTTCCTTCAATTTCCTCACTTGAAAGAAGCAACATGTTAGAGCATCATTTCTATAAGAGAAAGAATAGAAAGAGCACAGCTGCTGTTAGTTGTGGCCAGTTAATGGCTGAATTACTGATGTAATCAAAGATACAAATCCCAACCAGTAAATTCCTGGAAATGCAAAGTATTCTTGGAATTTCTATGCTGAGAATTTCTTGGAAGATTGCTTCACCTGCCTGGTAGGTAGAGAATAATATTTTATTAGAGAACATATATTTCTCTTTTGTAGTTTATAATCATGTCTTTTTTTACCTCTTTCCCTTGACTGAACTTTTAGAGCACTTAACAAAAAATCTGCCAGAAAAGAGGTTCACCTTAGGGAGAGAAGCATTCCGTACCCTGACTTGCACAAAGGACAAATCAGCTTTTCTGTGTGCCTGGTGTCTTGATAAAGATGGTGTTGGCCAAAGAATAATTTATACAAGTTACATGCAAAGTGTAACTATATACAACTTCAGTTTTTGAGATTGTGACCATGATACATGGAAAGCAATGTCATAAAATCAAAAACCAAAAAGAACATTAGTAAGTAGGACCAATATTGTAGTAAAATGGAAAACTCTTGCTGGAATTGTCCAGATACCACAGCACTCGACATGTAGGAGTGGATTCCAACCTCAGGAACACACCTGGCCTTTGTCCTGGGTGCAGCTCACCCTGCTGGGGTTGGGTGAGAGGCTGCTGCCCTCTGCAGCCCGCAGAACTCCAGAGCTGCGGGATGGTGGCACTGGCCTTTGTTCCGTCTGCTTTTCACTTTTAGAAGCCTCAGGTTAAAATGTATTCTTATTTGATATCCCAAAATATCTGCTCCTAAGCAGTTTTACAGAATAGTTAACAAAATTATGGAATTATAAAACCAAACAGAAGTAAAGAAAAACCCAGAGCCATCTACTTAGATCTTTTATCATCTCTTCAATCAAAAATATAACAAGAAAAAGTATTGCCTATTAATGGTCACTCACGAGGTCTGTAATCCAGTATCTCATCTCTTACATGGAGATTACAGCTTAAAAGCAGTGAATGCTTTCCATCACTGAGTTCAAAGTAGGCCACTCAAAGATCTGTGTGGGGACAGGATAATGGGATTTTCTTCTGTAGCTGAAGTTGGGGCCAGAACCTGCAGTCCTCCATAATCCTGTTCCTCACAATTTACGTACCTTTAAAATTATTTTTGGACTTGCTCCTGGAGCCATCTCATATCTGAATGACCCTGTTGTTGAGCCTTGAGCAACATCTGAGGTATCAAGACCTTACTAATTAAAATGATCTCTTGTACTTTACATGCAGTGCATTTCTTGGTGGAAACAAAATACACAGCAGGAAATTAGTCTTGTGGCTGGAATAATTCTCTGAAACTTGTCTAGCAATGTCTGTGTCTGAAACTATGTCAAGAAGGACTTGTAGAGAGTTAAAGGTGTGCAAAAAGTAGTACAGGAGATCAGGGAGGGAATTATCGTGAAATCAGCTGTAAGCAGGATGGTTGTTAAGGTACTTACTGTACTGTAGAACTTGCTTAGTGCTGTCCTGTCAGGCTGTGAAAACACATCTTTATGTTGGGCAATGTCCCTTCTAATTTGCAAGTCACTTTTTCTCAGTTTAAAGCCATTTTCTGCTATTTCAGGTTTCAGTCCCAAATAACTGCTGAAATTTCACACTTTTTAATGCAGTCCTTATTCTGCAAGCCCTGTGAAAAAGCAGCGATGTACCCTGCAGATGTTGGTAGTTGTGATCACTGTGGTCAGATAAAAACCACACTGATCCAGCTTTATTTTCTCTGGCCTGAAGAGACAAGCTCTCTGTCTCTGCACAGTTTACTCTTCTGGGTACCAGCTGGCTGGGCTGTTGTGTCCTTCACTTTGATGGCAACTGTTCCAGCTTGCTGGAGTGAGCTGTGAAACATCCCTGTACATGGTGACAGCAAAATAATTAAAAGCCACCCCCAAGGACCAGAAGTTAGACACTGAGGAACTGACCAGACTGTAATCCAAAAAGTGCAGGTACTGGGAATTGTCCTGGCTATGTATGTGAGCCTATACAGGAAGAAAAAAGAATAAGACAAAAGAATATGAAAGAGTTATTGTGCTCTAAACTCCTTGGGTTGTTTCTGTGGAAGGTCCTTAAAATCCTGACCCAGGAAGATGGACTGTGTGCGTGTTGTCAAGAAGCACTCTGTGAGAGAAGATGATGACTTTGTGCCAGCACAAGTATCTTGAGCACAAACTGAGTGTTTCAGTTGTGACTTTAACTTAGTTTTGAAGTGTCTGAAGCTCTGTAATGCAATTTTTAAGTGGTTTTGAGTATGTTAGTCTGAAAAAGAAGATACAGAATACTCCTTCAGCACAAAACTCTGACCTGAGTCAACTGTATTTTACTGGACACCATTTTCAGGAAGATTTCAGTGCCGTACATGAGGTGTTCTATTTGCTTCTCAGATGTTTTGTTAGGCAAGATGCTCAGTGATTATGTACTGAAAGAACAAGAGACGCACTGGTGCTCCTAAATAAATTATTTCACAGAGCATAAGGAACTCATGCAAGTGACAAGTTAGAGAGCAGATTAATTCAAAGAGCATACTTCTCTTGAGCAGCCCTGCTTGGAGGGGAAGTATTTCTTCTCAAAAAAATAATAATTAAACAAGAATAAGTTAGATTATGTACCTCTGGATATGCTTTGCACTGCTCTGTCTCTCATTAACTCATGCAAAATTACTGGTCAGAGAAATATATTATAACTCATCTTTTTTGTGGTGCCTCTATCAATTAGGAACAATGACTTTATGCAAGAAATTAAAGGATGATAAAACCTTTCATGGCTGAACCTATTCTTTTTCCTTGACCTGTTTTTTCCTGGCATCCATTTCATTTTATTTCTCAGAATGTGGTCAAATCACTGATTAATTGATCAGCAAGTGGTATTGCTGTGAAATACAGAAATTTTTCTGCAGAGCAAATGGAAGTATTTCTCTTGCTGTGTTGTTGGGTGAATGCTGCTCTCAGTGGCTCATGGTAAAAGGGCTCAGGGTCTCCTGGAGTAGTCAGACAGACCAGTGCATTAAGAAGCTCAGAAATACTATTTTTTTTCCTATTTTGTCTGTCAGCTGTGACACTTTCCCATCTGCCTTTGCAACCCGTCTCTGGATTGTTGTAAAAGCATTAATCAGCAGAGCTGACAAAACCCAAATGACATGTGTGACAGCAGAGAAAGACCCAGAGTTGCCTCATCAATGCTTTTGTAGGGGCTGATCAGTCACGCCCTCTCCGAGACCATCAGCTTGCTGCTCTGCTCTGAACTACTTCTGGGTATTCCCTGAGCAGCACAGAGTCAGAGCGTTCAGGTTTGGGCTCTCAGTGTCTCATGGGGAGGGACTGTAACAGGATTAACTGGCAGGAGGAGTGTCCGTGGCATGTGCCTGGCTGTGATGTGCTTTTTGCAGAGGAATTACTGAAGCACCATGCACTCAAATTCACAAAAAGTGTGAAAAATTCTGTACCTCCCAGCTGATCTGGAAGGACAAGCTATCAGTACCCTGTCCAGCTGGCATCCTCTGTGAATACAGTCACTTCAGGACAAAGCTGGAAAATGTTGATTTAAGCCTCTTACATTTACTCCTGAAAGATTCACTCATCAGTCACTCACCACAAAACCAAAGCTGATGCAGAAGGAGAATATAAAGATGAGTTTCCACATTTCTGGTAACCCTGTACCACTATCCTGTCCCTCTTTCTTTGCCAGCTTGGTGTTCCAGCCATCCAGTAGCACAGCCTTTCTAGCTTAAATTTATAACCCACATTTCTTGAGTAAAATCATTATACTGTGACTTAGAGTCTGCAGCATCCAATGCTGCCCACCCCGTGAATTTAAGAAGGATTTTAAGACATGGAGCTGCAGCATCCTATTCACTGAGGGATGGCTTGTGTCTAGAGCAGACTACACCCAAAGCAAAGCTAAAAGCAACAGGGAATTTCTAATGATGATTTATGACAGATAATATCTTTAGCCCTAATTGTGTTTACTGTAAGTGAGGCTCTTGAGGGAAAACCAATATAAGCAGTTTCTTAGTCAAGAATGGAGCCACAAGACAGGCACATTGTTTAAAATAAAATCCACCACCTGCTAGTGAGTTTTAAATCTTTTGTAAGGTGGAACAATAGTTGCAGAGTAAATACTTGCCTGTCAGGGTGATGCTGACTACAAAAAACCTGACAATTGTGTCAGCATTGGCAGAAATGGACATATCCTGGCTTGGCAGCTTCCTATTCTTGTGACTGGAAAATAGCTGAGTTTTTGGCCATGGGACAATGGATTTGAAATAACTGACAGTAGTGTACTTTTCTGTGTTACCATAAGAAATAGTCCATAGTATCTCCAATAGTCCCTATTCCAACATCCCAAATTAAGACATAGTCCATATTATCTCTGCAGACCACAGACTGCAAAACACTGGTATGGACTAGACACACATGGCAAGACGAGACACCCAAAAATAATGCCAAGATTGCTCCAGTGCTAGAGTATTTTTTGGGTTCTGTGCAGAGAGGAGCCATGGAGGCAATTAGGGAAAAGGAGAGAGAAGAAATATCAAAGCTGTGAAGCTGCTTTGTCAAAGATCCGTTGATTCTGTGCTTTTCCCTCTGACACTTCTACTCTCTGTGCCAAACAACTGGCTGCCCCCAGATTTCATGCTTGAGAGACAGCACAGTATTTAAAGAGCTGAGAAATGTGTGTAGCTTGAGAAGATGGAAAAACTGCACCAGGCTGTGGCCTGGGATGGGAGGGAGTATGGTGTGTTCAGCAGGCTGCTGCTCAGATCTTCCTCCTGAGTTCTCTCTCATGATGCTCTGAAAAGCTGGGATACAGACTGCTTACCTTTACCAAACTAAGGAAAACTAAGAAGAGTGAATGCTGCAACCCATGAGCAGGGAGTGCTTCTGCTGACTACTAGTTTGAAAGACCAGGTGTTGCTGTGGTATTTAAACTTCAACCATGTTAAATCTCTTTATTTTTAAGTTTGTTTTGTCAGCACATTTTCCTTTGTTATGAGATTTATAACCTTATGTTATAAATCTCTTTATTTTTAAGTTTGTTTTGTCAGCACATTTTCCTTTGTTATGAGAGCAACCTGAGTATATCATTAGGAATTTGAAAATATAAATAATATCTGGTTTGGGGGTTTTTGTTTGTTTCTTTTCTTTTTCACATGAGTAGATTGTGAATGCCTCAGATGAAAAGGTGATCTGAGACTGACCAATTTTTTCAAAAGAAAAGCAAGTCTGAAAGACATCATTGAAAAATTTGGTACCTGGTGGTATCACACTGGGGAGGCTGCAGGGCTGCTCCTTCAATTGCCTGGATGAAGTGAAAAATCTAAGCAATTTCACTCTGAATCAGCTTCAAACAAGACATGGAATGAATTGGAAAATACAGGTTGCACTAAATGGAACATTATATTTGGCATAAAGCATCTCTGCCTTGATACAACATTAAAGACATTTACAAAAAAATAATAATAATAACAACAACAACAACAATAATAACAACAACTGTCTAAACCTATTACTGAGGTGGTATTACCAGAGGCTGTGGAGTGATAGCATTGGTGGATTTGCAGCAGCTTTAATGTCAGAATGGGAATCACCTCATTGCTCACAGAATTAATTTAGTGAGCACTACTTTTCAAATCAGCACAGAGATTTTATTCCTCTCATGTCCACTGAAACATTTATGTACACCAATACATTTATTTGTGCACCATGTACAAAGATTTATATGATTAATAAAATTATCTTTTATACAGCAAATTCTAGTCCATCAGTCTGAAATTTGAGACTGCAGGTGGAGGATTAATGGAAAAGCACAAAGTTACAGGAGAAAATTGTAAAAAGAAACAAAGAGCAGTACTGCAATACTGTTGTCACCTGGATACAGCTGATACCTGGAGAAACCCTAAAGAACAGGAGCCTTCTTTCTTTAGTGTTTATGATCTGGGATGTCAATTCCTATTTATTCCTATTTTTTCCTCTTTACTTCAGCAGAAACTGGAGGTAGTCATGGGATCATCTTAATGTTTAATTGAACCAAATACTGATTTCAATGTCATTCTGAAAAAAATCAGAGCTGTTAAGTGCTTCTCCCTCATGTGTACTGTTTTCCCCAGGCTTAAGGGTGTGAGACACATCCCAAAGCTCTCTGCCACTAACACATACAAAACTGAGCATGTATTGGAGTTATTGTTCTTGAACAACACTGTACAGGAATGACTTTCTACAGGCTGATTGTGGAACCTTCCAGGGTCAAAAGATACTTAGAGATCAGCAGAATGGAATTGAACACACACACAACTATGCAGCTGCAAATCTGGAGAGAAGGATGAGGTGCAAACTGACCTGATGAACTAGTAGGAACTGTTATATTGGTTTATTTTTAAAAAAATAATTTAACTCAATGTCTCTGGGAATTTTAATGTTTTCCAATGACTTGTTTCATCTTGAGGAAAGATGGCTGATCGAAGGAGAGTAGGTATAGCAAATTCCTTGATCAGAGCACTCTTATTTTGGCTTTCTCTTTGGCAGCTTCCATGGTGTTGGCATAAAATAATTTTTAATATTCCCTAAAAAACCAACAAAGATGTGACAATTCTGCACCACTGAAGTTCATCATAAGCAGAAAGGACAACCACTTTAAACTGTCTTCTTTGTGCAAACACCTCTTATGTTTCTAGTCTTCCTGTTCCATACACTAGTATCATGCAAACATAAAATCCTTCTATCCTTGCATTTACCATACAAAGAGGAATTAATTTTTTAGTGTTGCATTAATGCCTCAATATTTTCTGAAAACAACAAGAAATTGTTAGACTGCACTAAATTCTTTGGTTGGTTTTGTTTTGTTTTGTTTTTACAAAAATATAGAGCCAGTGGTTGACTCTGCTCAAACCACTAAAGAAATCAAACACCTGGAACTGTCAGTTTAAGTAGCTAAAAAAAAAAGTACTGTGATGCCTGCCCCTGCATGGTCAGTTCCCACTGTCCAAGGATCCCAGCCTGTCACTACAGACAGAATATTCATGAAAAATTTCTCCATGTTATGAGAAATAGCCCTCAGTTGAAAGGAAGGAAAGGCTAAATCTAAAAGAGGCAGATGTTGTGGGCCCTCCTGGTTTCATCCTCCTTTTTCTCCTGTCCTTTCCCCACCCTGAAGGCAGTAGGAGGGAGAACCCTGTGAGACACTGAAGGCTCCATCTGCCTCGCAAGTGAAATGTGAACTGTGGAAGGAGCAATTTTCTTCAATGCTTCTCTCCCAAAACGGGCAGAGGCAGGAAACAGTGAAATGGATGGTAAAAGACTGGGAGCAGGTATCTGAGTATTTCCTGTTTGCTTTATCTGAAACAAAAGGGCTGGAAAGCATTTCCTCTTGCTGATGGAAGCAGGGTCAGTGCTGGGAACTGTGGTGTGTGTAACATCTCCACAGCCATAGCCAACCAGAGCTGACTCACCAGCCCTCTCTGCTACAGAACCTTCTGGAGGGTCATTGCTGCAGCACAAGCAAGGTCACAGTGACACAGTGGAATTTAGTGAGCACTGACCTTTGCAGGCAGCAGTGCAAAGGACTGAGGGGTTTCCTACAGGACCTGCAGCACCCTCACTCTTGTTTAGATCCCCAGAATGACTGCAGGGAGCCTCAGTACACATCCATCTAATGGACGTGACACTCCCTGGAGATTTCAAATCTTATTTACTTGTTGACTTAATACATTTACTCCCTTACACCATCAAATTTTTACAGAGGATTTGACCTGTCCTTGACTCCCTCCACATACACACACATTTTTGAGCAGCTTTTTCTGATATTTGAGATCCTAATGAAGATTCAAAATTAGATGATTTCTATTCAGTTCTTTAATTGTCAGGTTCTTTGACAGTGTTTGGTCTTATCTTGCACACAGACTTGCAGAAAGTACATTGAATTCCTTGCATCAAGGATTGTTTATGTTTGCCTGTACCACATGTGAATGTTTCTGTCAATATAAAATTCAGAGTGAGCAACATCTCTACCCACACCGCACAGTTCCTGTACATTCAACTAAATATTGACTTACAGAATTAAATAGTTTGTTGTATTGTGTTCCCCTTTATATGTTTGGAGGGATTTCCTCTGAGGTGGAACGCAGCAGCAGTTTAAAAAGAGACATGTTCACTTCTGCAAGAGAATATTCCCATGCATTTTCCATCTCAATTCACTAATGACTGTTTTCTTATCACTCATCTGATCTAGAAAAGTACTCTCTGAGAATGTTACAATCATATTTAAACATGTTTACCTTTATCAGCTCATCCTATTGATCTGTTTGCAAGATGCCATCAGTTGTGACTGTCCTGGACTTAACCCAAAGGACTGCATAATTGTCATTATTGTACAGCCCTTTGAAATAAAGCACAGCTACATTTTTTCCTAATCTCTATTCAGTTGTGCAGTAGAAAAATATGAAGTGTAATAAAAAGAGCCTGTGAACATTGCGGAAAGCATAAACAAGCTTCTTTCATAAGGGCAAGCTGCAGTTAAAAAAACAACACCACCACTGTTTATTGGTTGGGTTTAACAAGCCAGATCAATCCTATTGCTCTGTTAGGAGAGGTTTTGATCCTTGCACACATCATTCCTGTCTTCCTGCAGACCAGAATTCTCACTAAATCTCTTTCAAACCAATTTTGATGTCTGTTATTTAGACGTGAATATTCATGGTTCATTCATCTAAGCATCAAATACAGGGTGTGAAATCCTAGGCCCAAAGGAAGGCTGTGCTAATGAGCTCTCACAGTTCAACTTCTGTCCATGGGACTGTAAAATATGTCAGGGAAGGGAGCACTATTCAGTTTGCTTCATTTGCTTCAGTTGGAGCAAAATATTTTCCTAGGAGCTATTCTCTGCAATGCAAGATGTCATAAACCTCAGCACTTCACCAAAGTTATGGAGGGAGTGGGGTTTAGTCTGTTCTTCTGTCTGAATTGATCTGAGTCTACATCTGGAGTGTGTATCTCTTGGAGATCTATGTTGTCTTCAGTCCTAAGGCTCTCAGCTAATGCAGTTCTTTTTGCTAAGAACAGTCCAAAGTTTATTAATCCAATGGTGAAGGAATTACAGGATCATCTACTGATGACAGGAATCTTCTGGATGAGAAGAGTCCAATGCTCAAGCAGCCCCCCTCAGATGACTCCTACATTTGGGCCAACAAAGACCAGCTGAGAGAATCTGGAGAAGTCTTCTCTTCCCTAGAAACTGCCCTTGCTGGAGGTTCCCACATTCACTGGGATGGGTCAGGACACTGAAAAAGGGGAAAAGCACCAATTCCCCTCTGGCTATTGTCTGCAGAAAGGAATGGGGTAAATATTTGGGTCCTGAAGGGAGGGAGGGTTGGGAACCACAATCAGAGAAGGAAGAGCATTTGGCTGAAAGTACCTCAGTTCTTTCCAAAAGAAAGACACTCTTTTCTGACTATTTGTTAGTTTTATTTCTTATATTCCATCAGCCCCACATGTGCTCCATGGGGTCCTAAAATAAATGGTGTGCCCCACTGTGTGGATGAACCCAACCCATGCCTGTGTTCACATGCACTCACTGCATAGTTCTTCTGCATGTGAGTGACTTATATCTGTCCACTACCTTCCAAGAAAGATTTTTCCTTATTTCAACGCTGAAAAAGTTTCCATTTCATTTATTTCTAAGTGAAAAGGTTGTAAAGAAAAGGCTTTGTAAAAGCCAATTTATCTCAAGTTGACCTGCCCTTTTATGGCTTCAGTGTGCCCCTCATGGAATAGAGCAGAGAACTCTACCTCCCCACCTCTTTTCCTAGCAAGTGTAGCCACTGACTCTTTGGTGTGAGAAGCATCTACAGGTCTCCAGCACAGCCTGATTGCACTTTCTGAGACTCTGCAGACTGGTATCTAAAAAAAGAATTGATTACGACAATGAATGCTATCTCTGATCATTAAATATTTAAACTTGGTAGGCTTTCAAGAGTGGCAGGCTTGCCAGCCTGTGAAAACACCCTTGTTGTGCCAGATCTAACTTGCTGTTTGTTGTCAGTTTTCAGAAGGCTTGAGGTAATATGTACGTGAGATTTAGTATCTATCTAGAGATTTTTAAGGGAAAAAGAGGACAAAGACTGTGCCTTTAACTGTGTCTTGTGTAGATTGAAACAAATAACTATACATTAAGAAATGTAGCTGGGAGAATGCACTTCTTCCCCCCTGGTGTGGGAGTGAAAATGCTGATGGGATTGTTGCCCAAAATTAAACAAACACAAATATTCTAACCTATGTATCACATTGATCACTAATACAGGGAATAGCATCTTGTTACATAGACTTTGACTGTGGTTTCTGCTCCAGACTTCTGGAAACAAGAGAGCACAGAATCTTCTGGATGCTGGGACATTGGAGCCTGGTACTGCTCTCTCTCCATGGTATTATTTTCCATCTCTGTTTTCATTCACTTGATAGTTCTAGCACCATGGAAATTTTTATCTAAGGCTTTTTCTCAGGAAAAAAAATCCAGTTGTTAGTAATTTTTTGTTGCTGTGTAGCACATTGCATTTACAAGTGTTTTGAAGAATCTACTGGTTCAGTCAATTCCTATTACTAATAAGAGCCCATCTTTCTCTAAAAGGGAGGAAAATATATCTGTGTCAATTTAATCACAGCTATGACAGTGTCAATTGATACTGAACAGAGGTTCCTTGCAGGATGTAGTGTTTAAGTGCAGATGTGCTCTCTGTGTGCATTTTGGGATCTAAACAGAATAGACAGACTGGGAAAAAGGAATAGTGCATAATCTGAGGATGGACAGGTAGTGAGGGAAGAAGAAACATGGAAATGTCCAGCCTTTGTATGGAGCTCCTGGTGGCTGCAGCTCTCACAGCTTCAAGGGACGCTGCTAGTTACAGCTCAGTGTTGGTGCTTTCCCCCCAGGCAGTTGCCATCTGTCAAGGCAGGTCACAACAACCCGACCTACGTGTGGGAGTGGATTGTTTTGTAGGTTCTTTTTCACCATAAAGATATTGCAGTGTGTTCATTTGGACAGAGCATAGTTGCCTTTCCCCTTAACCCTTAACCCTTATCCCTTAACCCTTATCCCTTAACCCTTCCCTTCCCTTCCCTTCCCTTCCCTTCCCTTCCCTTCCCTTCCCTCCCTTGCCCTTGCCCTTGCCCTTGCCCTGCCCTGAACTTCCCTGCCCTGAGCTTCCCTTCCCCAAACTTCCCTGAACTTCCCTTCCCTGAACTTCCCTTCCCTTTTTTCTTTTCCTATAATTAGCTATCAACATGTCGTCATTACAAATTATGTGAACATTATCATCATTGTGAATTAAGAATATTATTATCCAGTGTGTGGTAAACCAAAAATATTTAAATGACTGCAGATAATACTACATGATATATATGCACTTTTGTCAAAGAATGACTCAGCAGTCTGATTTGCTGCCATCTTTGGATTATGACATCTGTCAGAACTAGTAAAATATGAACCAGTTGGATCCTTGCTCCAGTTCAAATTTGGAAACTCGTATCAAAGCAAAAATATTTGTTGAGCAGCTGCTTTTATATTTTGTGTTCCAAAAAGCAGCTGCCTGATTCAGTGCTGTGCACTGGCAAGGCACAGTGTGTATACTCAGAAGGTTCACCACTCCTCAGTGCTTTGTGGTTGCTTTGTGTTGCACTGCACTTGTAGATTCACCCCTTGGTAACACTCTGTATCTGGAAAGGAAACTTCAGCTGTGATGCTGCATCTCATCTCAAGAGTTAATGCCCTTTGTCTATCAGTTCCTGGCCTGATGCTCCAGCATGCATAATGCAAACCCTGTGGCTCTCTGTAAGGACTTGAAAGCAAGCTGCTTGGCATCTGATGTTGGGTTCCTAGCAGGCAGGCCTGATGGTGGGTGCAATGCTGAGCTTGCCAGGGATGGGTAGAAGCACAGGTAAAGCTCTCAGGAAGGGCAGAGGCTGAGGGATATCAGTCTCCACAAGGCAAGCAGAGTGGCCAGTGAGGCAACTGGTAATAATGACTAAAAGTAAATGCAAACAACAGGAGGGAGGGGTAGAAGATGGCAGCTGGAGAGCAGGGAGCAGGGGACAGTATTTTATTTGTGTCAGGCAGTAAATATTAACAAAACAAAATGCAAATGACAGAAAGAGTTCTTCAAGGCCATGTTTTTCTGCTAGAATGGGTTTGGGTTATTTTAAGGAAGCCTATTGCATGAGAAGTAAAACCACCAAAAAGGCAAGACGTGGTCTTAAAAAACAATTTCCCTGGAGTTTACCTTGCTGAAAAGCTCAGCTTTTCTGTGTATCTACTTCAGCACAATCCATAGATGTTATTTTTTCTGAAATAAAAAAACTTATCCTTTTGACTGTGAAGACAAACAATGTGAAAAACAGGTTTGAGAGTTGAATATTAGGTGACTGTATCAGGACCAACAGAGGGACAGCTTGACTGACCTTGAAATCTTTGGTAGCTGTGTAGCTTCTTGCTGATTTCATGCATCAAAAGATTCCTCTGCTCACAATAAACATAATCTTTCTTTAGAAGGAGTGGAACCTGAAAAAAAAGCTAGCAAAGAGAAAAAGTAATCTGCAGCTACTGGATGGATTGTGTCACCTGTCACCTGCTTACTGATGACTTCTGCACTGTTATGGAGTCCCTTGTTTCTTAATAAGGAACCTGGAACTGTTTTGGTGTAAGAAAAGGAAAAAGGAACATAAGAAGATACACCTGCTCAAGACAAGCTCATGCAGCTCTCACTGTTTCACTAGCCAAATGAAATAGCCAGCTGGCCAGATCAGGAGATAAGCAATACCTGTTTGGTAGGGTTTTGCTACACCTTCCAGGATGACAAAATGGGAGGTGATTACAACCTGGAGCTGACTTACTCCTTGTTCATAACATTGTGTCCCAAGCTTGGCTGTGGGGCTCAGGAATTAGTTTCTCACCTTACTATTAAGAGTGCTCTGGACTTGATAACTAAGATTCATGGCTAAATCCTCCCTAAGGGCAATGTAGAAAGATGTTACATTCTTTTTGAGAAGGTTGTGTTAGTGCTGCTTTTAGTACACTGTGCTGTTGATGACTATGTGGCAATTTGGGGCTTTGTTTTTATTATTTCAAATGTCTGTAAACTGTTTACAAGGTTATTTGTACCTTTCACATGAATTGAATTTTAACCGTAACTGCAGAAGAAGATTAATTTCTTTATGAGCATTTTTCCTTGTGTCTTGCTGCCATGATTTATCTGAGAACAGCCGAGATGTCTGTCCTCAGTTCCTACGCTTTGCAAACTGAACAGAGCTCATCTGAAGCATGATTCAAAATTACAGATGATTAAGATAGTGAGAGCACACAATAACTTGTCAGATGCCTGGTAAGAAAATATTGATCTGGTAAAACAGAATAAGCGTATCCCATTATAAAGTAAACAGCCTTAAGTGAAAGGCAGATCCCACTCTTTGGGGCTGACACACTGGTGGGTTCTTTCCAGCACTGGGAATGGATGTGGGAACATGAAGTGCAACAGAGGACTCTGGAATGAAGCATACTTAATATGTATACACATATTCAAGGAGTTAAGGGTATTTTTCCTCCTATTATTCTCTATTACAATCTTATTGCTCTAATCTTTAAGAGCCTGTTCCCAATTTCCAGGCACAATTCATTCATGTCCAGCTTACATTCTCTGTGCTTGTGCCAACCATATCTTTTAGATTAAATAGTTCTGAAGCCCAGCCTAGAACTGGAAATCAGGAGTGCCTTTGTGATGTGTGGAGCAATCCTAGACCAAGTCATGCCTTTTTAATAGAGGTGGGCAGTACTTGCCCTATGCTGACAAGCAGCATGCATCTAATTATTTAAGAGTTGTTCAAGCCACCTCATCCTTGCTGCTGTACAGGGACACATATCACCCACCATTACTAATGAATCACATTACCTGATGCATTTTCCCCCTAAACACTCATTTTCTTGTCTCAAATTGTGTAAGTAACTGCACTTCGAATACTTTAAATGAATGAAAAGGTGTATAATGATGCTATGCTATCAAGAAATCCTTCTGGGTTTTTTCTTCCCAGTCAGGACTGTTGAGGGAAGTGCTCAGTCCCTTCAACAACCCAGAGCTGTGTCTGAGTAAGTAGGGGATCATCCAGTAGGACAGGAGAGAGGCAGGCAAGTCCTGCAACTCTGGACCTCCTCCAGCCCTCGTCCCAGCTCTGAGATGCTCCTTGCTGGCCCAGCTCAGCAGCACTGGCTTTAGGGAAGATTTCCAGCCCTGCCTGCATCCTGGGAAGGAGTTGCCCTGCTGCTGGCCACCCCACACCAGGGACAGGAGCAAGGTAGGCACATGAGTTGGCAATGACGATCGTCAGTAATTGTATTGAGAGAAAGGAGAAGGGGAGGGAGACAAGCTGGAGTTTGGGGGAAGCTGGAATCTCTCTTGTCTCCAGCAGTTGTTGGAAAAAAGAGGCAGACAAAATCCCATTTCCTAACTGTGGTAGTTGGGGGTACACACACACAAACTCACAGGAGAGTCACTCAAGACCCTCATCTGTTTTCGAAAACCAGTCTGAGGGCTGTGGGCACCCATTGCCATGGATCTCCCACGGGCTGTGCATTTCTGCCTGGGAAGCAGAGGGAGAGAGGGCAGCAGGAGGGATGACTCAGGAGTGCCGAACCTTCGAGGAAAGCACAGCTGTAATCCCAGATTGTGTGACTGGGTGTTTACTGCTCTGAACAGTGCTTGCTTATATAGTGTGTTCATCCTCCTCCACCTTGGAAATAGGAGTTTTGGCACACAACACAGAGGAAAAAAGATTTCCAGGAATAAATATTAAATTATAGCTTTAATTAATATTTTAAGCAAAAGAAGTCATCAATCCTGTATCTTAGAAAGAGGTGAGACCTTGTGTGGAACAGAATGGGATGGAGGGGTAAAGTACCTTGGAAGACAACCATGTGGTTGACATAAGAAGCTGGTTGCTGCAGATAATGAGACCTCTTCTAGATGCCCTGTGTCAGACCAAACACACTCTGTTATGGGTCTTCTGTTAGCTTTACCTCATGAGAAAAAACCAAAAAAACAAAAAAAACCCCCAAAAAACCCTGCTAAGATCAGTGTGCAGCAGTTTTATCACAAATTGTTTAGTGCTGTTTCTTGTGTGATTATGGCTAGTTAAAAGAATGTATACTTATGTCTCCTGAGTCTTACCTTTGTAATGATATGAGGACATGCTTTGCCTGGTATCTACTAGTGGAAAAGAACTAGAACGGATTCACTTTCTAAGCTCTCTCTGTAAAGCCGTCTTTTAAAATACTGTGGGTTATTATCAGCTAGGAAAATTACGCACAAATGAAAGCATTGCTAAAAGTGGGCGCTGGATGAAGACAGCACAATTTGTCCCAAGGTCTCTCAGTGATTTTTGTGTTCCCAGTAAAGTCCGTGACCATTAACTGGGAGCCTTTTATCACTGCTGCCCTGGACTGTGCCATCAGTTGTCCTTCTGCAGCTGACATCCCAAGCCCCGTGAAACAGCTCTGTCTCCTGCAGGAGATGCCAAGCACATCCAAATGATGCTAGTACAGAGCACACGCCTGTGCTCTCTCGGCAGGGCACAGCACAGCCCCGTTCCTCGTCCCCATCGCAACATTCAGGAGGATTTACCAAGATTATTCATCTGCAACTTCTGCTGCTTCTGTAGAGTTCTCTGGCCATGCCATCCTTTCTTTAACACCGTTTCCCCTCGTCTCTTGTAGTTTTATTTTTGGGCCGGCGTTCTCGCGGCCGCAGCATCCCGGACAAGTTGCGGCGCTGTTGGCTGAGCCAGGTGTCTCCAGCACCGCCCGGTGGAGCGGGGCGGAGCGGGGCGGAGCAGGGCGGAGCGGGGATCCCCGGCCCACCCCGGCACAGCGCCGGGCCAGCCCGACACCAGCCCGGGGAGCGGGGCCGCCGCCAGCCCGTCCTGCCCAGCTCTGTCCTGCCCTGCCTTCCTTACCCAGGTGAGGGGGGTCTCTGCCGCGGGGCGAGGAGAGAGCATCCTTTGGGAGCTTGGGTGGCTGGACCGGGGGGAGCGGGCTTGGAGAGCCCCCGGGAGGTGTCCGATCCTCCGGGGCGGTGGATTTATTTCGCTTCAGAGGTTAGGACCAGTTTCCTTTGTTTGGGTTTGTTTGTTTGTTTCGGGTTTTTTGACATTTTCGCCTTTTTGTTGCTATTTGGAACTGGGGATGTGACATTGTTACTCTGAGAATGGCTTGTTTTAGAAATGACGAAAGAGACAAAGAGCGCTAAACAAGAGCTTTCAACCACTAGGGAGATAAAGGACGCCCAGCACTGGTTGCTCGGAGGGGCACTGCAGAACTCGGAGCCTCGTTAGAGGGTCTGTCGCTGTAACGTGAGCTGCCTGCTCTCACAGTCAGCACTTCTGTTCAGGAAAACGGGGAAAGCAAAAAAATGGGGGAAGCAAATCTTTTTTCTTGTTCCCTTGGCATGTTGGATGCGTGTGCGTGTCACTTCTCGCTCTTGTAAAGAAGCCTCCGAGGCTGATTTTTGGATCTGTGCCGCTGAATTTGGCTTTCAAGGAGGGGATTTGGAGTACTTTTCTGATGCTGTTTTTGCTGGCACTGTCGAGCTACTTCTGAGAAATGCTTGTAAAATCTTTTGTGGTGCTACATTTGATTTCTTAGAGAGTCTCAGAAAACTTTCAGGCTGCTTTGACGTGGCTCTCCTAGTTGTAATTTTTTTGAGGTACAAAGGGCTTTTTGGCTGCTCTTCATAACCTTTATTTTATGACTATTATCTTACGTTTGGCAAACATAATTTCTTTCCTTATGTTGATTATTAATGGAAGATAGCAAGGCCTGTAGCTGCAGAGGGCTTGGGCTTTCACAAATACATCTCAGTATCTCATTAAATCTAAAGAAGCTTAACTAATATATAGCAAAAAAAAAAAAAAAAGTTAAAAAATCTGCAACTTATATGAAGGCTTTGTGTGTTTATAGGAAAAAAAGTTGTGTGTGCCAAAGAAATGGTAGGAAAGCTGAGCCTGTTCTCTGATAACGGGTTTATTTTCACATTCTGTGTGGGGTTGTAAAGGAGAGAAAACATATTTCTTCCGTGTGGCCCTTTGCAGGGGCAGAACTGAGGCAGGAGCTCATCCCACGTACCCAGGTGTGCTGTGACACCCACTTGTGATGTAACCGAGTGTGTGGTTGTGGTGCTGCTCTGTCCTCCCCGTGTTCCGGGCACCTGCTGCTGCCTACAGCTATCCCTGCACTGCCGTGAGCTTCTGCCACTGTGCTTTGCCCAGGGTTGTAAATATTTTGTCCAGCACCATCCTTTACTTATGTGCATGTAAGCATAGAAATGTTTATCTGCAAATAATTTGAAATCAGCCAGATAAGGCCAAGTAATGCTGTCTTCTGTCTTCTCTTATGACTGTGGCTTTCTGAGTAGTGCTGTCCTTCAGGTGAATCCAGGTTTTATATTCAGTTAAAAAATTGAACCCACCATGAACATGAATGTATTTGCTGCCAGTAGAGCTCCCTTACAACAAACTGCCAGATCCTGTTCGTGCACCACACCAAATGTGGCTCCTGGGAGGAAATGTGGTGTGTGTGGTTCTTTCTAGGTGATAGGACCAGCAGGCTGTGCCAAGGTTGTTCTTGGTGTCAAGCCTGACAGTGGCAGAAGTAAATATATCCTTCCCCTGCTTTCATTTCACCCTGAGTGGGCTGCCGTGCAGACAGAGTTGGGGGTCTCATCTGTTGTGGCTGGGGTGTCTTCAGGGTGAAAGCTGAAGTTACTTATTGCACCTTTTTGTCTATTTTTGTTTCATGTTTCTATAAGGAACCATTTTTTAATCTGGGCATAGGGTAGACTCAGCAGGGATTGACAGCAACTGCTTGAAACTTGGGAAAAGACTGATGGGGATCAGCATTAGCAAAATTTATGGATAGTGCAACTGTTCAAGTCTAAGTTGATAAATATTCTGGATGTTTGTGGTGAGAATTGTTGGTTAATCTGGAAGGTTTCTGGCAGAGACTAAGGAGAGGAATTCAGCTTCAAAAGTGCAAACCACATCAACATCAAGGGGAAGATAAGTGGGGATTACATCCTTTCCGAGGGGCTGGCAGCTTCGGTATCTTGGGGGTCAATAGGTTGTGAACAGCATTGTGCACAGCAAAAAGTGGCAGTCTGAAGAGAAAAAAAAAGGAATTAAATGTTTGTTTTTCTTTCTGCACATCAGTTTTGAAAACTCAAATCCTGCTTTTTGCAACAGGTTGATGCGGAAAACCAAGGGAAAAATCCCAGCTGAAACTATAAAGAAAGGAGAGATGCAGAGAGGTGATTTCAGGTTTGTGAGAGGTGATGTGTCACTCCCTAGCACGGTTCAGATAAAATGAAAAATAGAAAATATTCATCCGACTGCTTTGCCTTTTCTCTCAGAGTAGAGGCAGTTGTTCTGCTTCCTTCTCTCACTGTGTCCTTTCCTCGTGTTTGAGGCAAAAGCTCCCCGGACAGGTCAGTGATCTCAGTTTCCTTCCCCTCCCGCACAGATTGCGGCTGGTTTCCGCCCCGGGGCCCCTCAGCCTGGCTGCGCGGCCTGCTCCCCGTGCTGCCATTGTGCTCCTCGCAGCAAACCACAGCTGGCGAGGCAGCGCTGCCAGGGTTTGTCTGTGCACCCGTTCTCCTTTTCCTGACGTGATGAAGCCCACGTTAGCAGGAAGAGCCCGATGGAGCAGCGGGGAGAGCGGCCGGCCTTGTGCAGCGTGCACGGCGCGGAGCTCGCTCTGCCACCATCGCTCCTCGCAGCCTCCCCTTCCCCACAACAAACAGATGCCTCTTGGATTTTGTAAACAAGCAGAAGCGAGATCACTTTCTGCCGAGATCTCGCTTTTTTCCCCTACCAGCTAGTCGCTGAGAAAAAGGCTAAGATACAGAAGATGGAATCCCCTCTGAGGAGGTGACACCTCTGAGCATCATCCCCGCCTTGGTGGCGGCTGGAACCAAACTGACGCTTTCTTTGTCTCTGCCTTGTGCAGGAAGACACTCACTTAGCTTTCGTGTCTGTAATTTTTGGGGCATGCGGAGCACGCCAAAGTGGTGTTTCTATTGTTTGTCCCTCCCTGAGGGAAGCTGTAAAACATCACGTGAGTCAAATCGCATCTACTCATGCTTGGCTGTAGTGCCTCGGGGTAGGTGGAGCGCGGGTGCTGCCCGGGAGCCTGACCTCACTCACTGACAGGGCATCAACAGCCTGGAACCCTCTCTTGCTCCACTGAAATCAGCTTCCCGATGCTACAATCCAACTGATTCATTTCAGGGCTTTGCTGGTTCTTTATTTGCTGTTGGTTTGCATAGCAGCTTTTTTTCTTTGGGTCGATTTAAAACGTAGATAAGCCTATATATATAACAAAGTAACCTATCAAATCTTTAAAAAATAACGATTGTCTTGGGCATAATGACACTTGCATAGAGGTTCTTGCATAATTAATGCAATTTGGAAACTGAATTGAAGTTTTAAGAAAATGAACATTAAATTTTTGACCCACAGTGTGAGTGTTATGCTCTGCTCATCTTGAATTGTGTATTTCTGCAGGGGGGAGCTGGTGATAGGGTCAATGTCTGAACAGATGTTAGAGTACTAGGGTGTTTCAAGGACAGCAATTATGAATTTGGCCTTTGGGTGCTTGCCCAGCCGTTTGGGCAATAATTGGTGGCCTGTGACCACACTTCTTGCCCGACACTGGGGTCTGGTAAGGTAAACCTGGGCTTGAGCTGCAGCCTCCCTGTGATCAGACAGCAAAGGGGTAAAGGTGTAGAGAGAAACAAAACAGCCTGCAGCTAAATCCCTGGGAGGGTTGTGAACTGCAAGGGAGGGCTCTGTTACCTTTCTCTGGAAAAAACAAGTAGGTCTGTGTGCACCACGTGTTCCTTACCCTGATGGCTCCATGCTTGATCTGATCACAGAGTGCTTTGTGCAGGACCAAGGAAACTGGAGAACCTTGACCTGGTAAATTCTCTGGAATATTAAACCGTGCTGGTTCTTTGCCATGTCTCATGAGCAGCCATGACTGGGAAAGTGATAGATCATTAAGAGCTAAGGCTGATCCTGAGAAGGGAAGCAAAGTGTTTGTTGGTGTTACTCTGGGTGGGAGCTTGTGGGCCAAACCACTGGGGACTGCCTGGGTGCTGGGTGGGAAGCCAGGCTGGATGGGGCACTGATGGTGCTGCAGCCATGAGGCCCCAGAGGAGAGTGGGCAGAGTTCCCACACCATGCTAGTAGAACCTCTAGCAAAGGGTCTGTCCTGTTCAGCCACTTGTCACATCAACCATGGTGTACTTGTCCAGGCTGCCAATGGAGACACAGCTGCAGGCTGCATTGCAGATCTCGGTGACTAACAGCAAAACCAAACCACAGAATTGCTGAGAATTGGAGCAGGAATCTCTACTTCCAAAAGACTATTTTTCCAGTTGATTGTTGGGATCAGGAGATTTGCAGCCCATTTAGCATCTGATGTTCAGCTTGTCTTCCCAGTGTTGGTTTTGGGCAGGAAGGGAGGGATGGTGAATTCTCTGCCATGGGGAGTCCCACTGAGTTCCTCCAAGCACAACCCTGTTTTCCAGGAGCACGGCTTTTCCCAAGGTTTCAACTTCTTTGCCACTTTCTATTTAAGAGAATACCCAGACAAAGAGTAGACCTTGTCCAGGAAATAAACATTTAATCTTGCCTGTCCAGTGGGGGAGGAATTTTTTTTTTATGTCAGTCCTGGTTTAATGTTTTGTTTGTTTATATTGCACAGCCAGTCATGCTGATGGAGGCCCTCTGGTGAAATGGACATATTGTTTTATGAGCTCCTGCCTTCTCAGTGCTTATTGTGTGCTGGCTTTCCTTTTATGATATGATTTCAGAAGGCTGGTCAAAGGCATTTGCTAGTTTTCAGTCACATGAGTTACTTGATAAAAGTAAGTCATGGTCATAACTGCAGCTTCTTGACAATTACTTAAATGGATAAATGACACTGCCAGAAAGCAATATCAAAGAATTTCCTGTTTACAAAAGTTATACCTGTTACTGGACATTAAATTACTTACATTAAATACCTGATTTGGATCTTCTCACCCAGCTCATGTAGGCAGTGCCTGTCTGTGCAGTATCAGGCCCAGAACAGGAGTTCTGCTGACTTCAGCCAGGAAAATTCCTGAAAGAATTTACTCAGCTATGAAGACTGACTTTATTTACTTTAATATTTGAAGAAAATCTATCAATGAGAATTATGAAATGTGGTGATAACTTTTTCATGGAGCCTCTTTGTGATGGAGAATGTATGAGAAAGTCTTAAAATTATTTCAAAATACTTAAAGTAGTGTGTTTTTAATTTTACTGGTAGGGGAGTCAGTAAATAGAGTGAATATTGATTTTCTGCTATATGGTGTTTGAATCTTACACAGGATAAGCATGTTCTTTTTTTTTTTTTCTATGCAGAAGGTTTTTTTCCCCCTACCCTAGGAACTGTGTGTGTCCTAGAAATTGTTCTCATCCATATTTGGGACACTAGAAATAAAAAGAGTATCTTAATATACTTAAATATTTGTGCGTTCCCACTGCTTTCTGATTTTTTCTTTTTTTGCATTGATTTTTTCTTTTCTCCCTGTACCAGGCTTAGACAAAAACGATCTCTGTCCCCGGGTTTGTGTGATACACTGCAGTGTCTTTTACCCACAGCAGCAGGGACTTCAGGACAGAAAATTACTGCTGGAACCCAGTTCAGGCTGAATCTGGCCAGCAGTGTCCCAGTACCATGATATCACCATGCTGCTGTCTGCACTGTTTTCCACATGCTCACCTTCCCTTCCATCCCTCAAGATTTTCAGGTAGAGAAATGTCACCTGAAAAACATCCTAGAGGAATAAAATGAGAAACAAAGGTAGTGCAGACATCTCTCAGCACTTATTACAGCTCCATAAACCCACAAAAGTGGTTTTGCTGGACAATCACTAGACTTGTACTGTTGGGGTCTGGGATTCTAATCAAATTTGATCTTAAACATTTTAGTGTGGCTGCATTGCCTCTTTCCTGGCATGGATCCTGAGGAGGAACTCTTTCTCTGGTACCCCATGATGTGGAGCTCTGCAGTCTGGGATCTCCTGGCTACCAGGACCAGGGTGAACCCACAAGATGTGCATGCACCAGTACCACAACACGACTTGTTCTGGTCTTGGAGCTTGTTCCTCAGGCAGGCAGTCCCTGAGGATTCTTAGCTGTGTAACACTGGGTTTCACACAAAACATTTCTCTGGATAAAAATAGCAAAGGCACTGTTAAATATATCCCTGTCTTTGTTTTTTTACTGATCTCAAATCTCTCTTGGTAGTGGGTCTGGCCCAGTTTCATAAGGTCATGTAACTATTAGCATGTGGCTAAACAGGTAAATTGAATCAAAACTATCTTTCATAAAGGCATTCACAGCTGTTCCTGTGTGCAATGTTTACTCTGCTTGTGTGTCCTGTTCCCTTTGTGATTGCAGTTGAAGTAAGATGCAGTTTTTGGGGGTAGTGATTGCTCTAACATAAAACTTCAGTACAATTTTCTGTTAAACATGTGCTTCTATATGGAGGCTTAGTTTTATACCTGAAGAACATATACACCTCAAGATTTGTGTGCTTTTTTTCAACTATAACACTAGATTTTAACCTTGGCTGAAAAGCTTGAGTTGCCTGTTCCCTTTCTGTGGCCTATGTTGGCTTTTGAGCACTAGCACAGTAACCACAAATAACAGCAGCAGCACCTGTGGTTCTGGACAGCTTTGTCCTGTCCAGCACAGCACTGGGGCCATGGCTCTGGAAATCACAGTGCAGTAAATAGTTTTGTTGACGTGTAAGTAGGCACGAAATCAAGCCCTTCACATGTGCCCCTGCTGGCGCTGTGATTTTGCAGGCACCACAGCACAATATGAATCCTTTTGCCATTTGAATGGCTGTGAGCACAGGCTGGATGTGCTGAGCCAGAAAGACCAATTTGTGCGCATATAATAATCAGGGAGGGCAATCACACTCCCCACAGGTCCCTTTTCTCATTATTTGCCATGAACGATGTGTTGCCTGCAGTAGGCTGACTGCAATAGGGGTACTGGAAGCATTTTTGAGACTTAAGAAGACTTTTTTCCCCAGGAGTCTAAAGTGCATCATTGGTGCTGTTTTCCAAGCTGCGATATGAGAAGATGTGATGGAGGGTTTGTACCACATTTAGTCGCCAGAGGATTTGGGGTGTTTATTGGGGTGGCTGGTGTCCCTGAAGTAGCTCCAGAGGCTGTGAGCTGTAGTGTGTGTTCTAGATGTATCATGGGATTGCACACGGAGGGACTGCCTGTCGGTGCAGTAGGTCACACAGAGTTCTGTAAAACAGCAGCTGGCAGTCGGGATAGTTGTACTGCCAGGACTGAGCAGGTCTGTGAGGTAAAATGCAACATTTTCTGTTTGGCCAAGGAGTTTGTTTAGCTGTGATTGTTTACATATTCTCTGTTCCACAAGTTGTTTGGTAATGTAAGAGAAAACAGACGTGTGCAATGTGTATATTTATGTAGTTTTTATCCTATAGACTTCAGTTAAACATATTAAGTCAATTTCAACTTGAGAGTTAAGAGGTAGCCATTAGATTTACAGCATTGATGGAGGACTTGCCTTCTAGAGGACACTGAAAGGGGTCTCAGGGTCACAAGCACAAACTCATGTACAGCATGGTGTGATACGCTCAAAATTGTGTTGAGGGGTGTAGTGGAGGGAAGAAAACCAGAAATGTAATTGTTAAGTGGGCCAGTAATCTTTAAATATATTTATATATAAGTTTCTCCATTAAAATTTAGGTCTATCATCCCACCAGATGCAGAGCATTTTCTGTTCCTTAAATTATTTCAGTCAATTTTATATCTTTTGGTCATTAATTGATATTGATGTCAGTTCATAATTCTGTCTCTATCACAAATCTTTTGTTTAATTCATTTCTGAGTCATCTTTTTGAAATAGACTCAAGTTATTAGCCTGGGATGCTTAAAAATATGCATAGAACGTGTCAGGCAGTGAGACTGGGATGTGGTCTGTGCATTGGGATAATCAGAAAATAATCAGAAAATAAAGCCTGGCCTCTCCAAAAGGGCATCTGGGGTCTCTGAGTGCCTCACAGAACTGGTATGAGGATTAAGTTATTTTTGAGTGGTTTCTCACTCTTGTACTCTGCCAACTGCATCTTGCTGGAATGCTGGCAGATGAAATACCCTCAGAGTGTTTTTCTTCTTTGTCAATACATGTATGCCTCATAAATTTCCATGGTTATAGATCTCTGGAAAGTGAATGTTTTCCCTCTTGAAAATGTTGATTAGGCAGGAAACACAGTGAACTAATTGTTTGTAACACTTGAGCCACATAAATATTTCAGGGGATTTCAGTAGCCTTAAAAAGCTCAAAGTTGCACATGAACAAACTTAACCACAACTGTGCCTGAAGTTTTATGATGTGAGAGGAGGCTGAAAAGGGGAGAACTTTTCTGAAGTGCCTAGGGATTTACATATGTATAATTTCTTTATAGCAGTATGACACTGTATAACCCATTTGCCTTGTAGATGAACCTTAAGATGCTTAGACACAAGACATGTAAAAGATTTTCATGTTTTGGTATAAATATTTTTTGTCAATATGAAATAAATCTTGAAATAAATTCACAGGGAATGTTCCAGCATGGAAGCAATGGCAGAGGGAAAGCTTCAGACTTGTAAAAGCACTGAAGGAGGAGCTGGGTTTCAAAGCTGGAGAGCAAGCACTGGAAGGGACAGAAAATTCCCTTTTCAGCCTTATATTTTATCTGGAAAATACATCAGCTCATTGTGACTGAGCATTTTAGCAAGTTTAGGATGAGATATACAAAGTGTTACCTCTGCTCTCCCAGAAGAGAATTCCCAGCCCTGGCTAATGGAGCAGTGATAAAGGCAGCAGGAACTTGGAGTGACCAGCACAATGGTTCTGTGCTGGGGACCATAAAACAGTGAATAGATAATATCTGCTTTCTGGCCCAAACAGCTAACTTGTCGACAAAGCTAAATCTTCAGAAATATTTGGTACGAGTAGGGTTTATTGTCTAAGAAAGAATTATGGCAGCCATTCAAGTGACAAACTGGGGAGTGCTTTATTTTTAAAAGGCATAAGGTTTCTCATTTGTACTAGGATATTTAAAAGGGGGGGGGGGGGGACGAACACCAGGAACAGCTTGTAACTCTTCTTGCTCTCTATCCTCTTTATGTCACTTCTGATAGAAAATGTAAGGTTTGATTTATGAATAAGTCTGTGCACCCTTTGTAGTGTACTTCTCTAAGCTAATGTTTTTTCCATTTGTTTCTTTACATATTCCTTTTCCCTTCCCTCTCCTTTCCTAATTTGCTGTTGCCTTTTGATCTTACTGTCCTTTCTTAATTTCCCTGTAAAAAGGTCCTCTCCTCCCTGTCCACTAAAAGGAGTGGAAGCTCTTTTTCATAGACAGTTAAACTGTGGGACTCCTTGCCTCAGGATACTGCAGAGGTTAAAAGATTATATGAGCTCAGGAAGGACCTGAACAATCTCATAGTAGGTTATTAAATACAACTATGCAACCTTTTGTTTGACATTTCTTTAAATGAAAGGCGTTGAGAGTAAGCACCATTGTGCACTCACCTTATATTTAACTCTGACCTAGGCAGCCATACCTGTTGGCTACCAGTGTTGGATCAAGTAAAGTCATCCTGATGTTCCCCAGCTTTACTGCAGGGGTCCTTTGTGATCTCCCATTACACTTCCCTGTATCCTTATCACAGCTGTGTGATAAGGGGACACTAACTCTTGTTCCTGGAAATACCTGTTGTGTCATTGACTTCAGAGAAGGAGCTTGGATTGGAGCTGGGCTTTGGGAGCTGATGTCTGTGTTTGTGCTCTGGGTTCTGGCACTGAGAGGGTGGCTAGCAATGGCTTTGGGAGCAGCTGGGCAGTGCTGTGACATGGTGTCCCTGCTGCCACAGAAACAGCCCAGGCTGCAGCCTGGAAGCTCACACAGAAAACAGATGGCAAGGCAAGATGCTGGGCATCTCATCCCAGGCTGGTGCTCCCAGGCTCTGTGCCTCTGGACATGCTGTGGTGTAACAGCCCATCCCAAAGGGCACGCCCTCTTTCGTTGGTGACAGGTTGTGGTGTTCTGCCCAGGTGAGAACCCTCCTTTTCCTGCTGTAAATTTAAATAATTTATTACATTAGCCAATACTATAGATGCATAGCAAGTTAAATCACTGGGCAACACTTGCCTCTAATTACCACCATTATCTTCATCCTACCCTGGGAAGAGCTCCCAGAGGAGGATGCTTGTCTGGAATCTGTCACTGCTTGTCCAGGCTTGCCATGAGCTGGGGAGAGTTTTCTACCACTTGCAATCTGTTATTTAAACAAAAGAAGTTGGATAAGTGAGATTTTATAAACTGAAGGCTTGGACTTCTCCTGTGAGAGAGTGTGAAGGAAGGTGTGCTGGTCATGGGACAGCTCCATGATATTCCCAGCATTGTCCTGAGGAAGTTACCTTACCACTGGCTGCTGATGTGTTCTGCTCCCACTGAAGTACTGTTTTAGAAGAGGCAGGATGGAACCTGGTCGTTCCCATGTGATTGTGCACATTCTGAGCAAACCCAGGCGAATGCTGTCCCTGTGGCAGCTGAGAGTACATTTGGTTACAGCCTCCTGTGCACACTTACCAGTGGAGGACCCTGTCCAGCTCTGTTCCAGACAGTTTGGAGGAACAAATTTGTGCATGATCAATCATGGCAAATACTGGATTTACAGCAAGAGAGGATCTTGATTCCTGTGTATTTTTGATAAAATGGGCCACAGGGTATCACCGTATATCCTTCAGGATAATCCTAAACCAGTTGAAACATGTACTTAATCTGACTAACCACTCAGTTCCTTCACCTATTTTTTTTTTTTTTTTTTTTTTTTTTTTTTTTTTTTTTGAGGTGTGCCTATCAGCTTTCATGAACAGTGGAAAATATGGGGCTGCAGGAAGTCTTCATCTCTATCAAAGTGCTGTGTAGGCTGCTGATGACCGAATTCCTCCCCATCCCTCTCTGTGGTCTCTGCTGGGCAGGGTGTGCTGCCTGGGCAGCATTTCCTTCAGACATAGTTCATTGCACGAGCAGAAGGGCACCCCCAGCATTTGCAGACAAAGTGTTCAGTGCTGAGATTGCTTGGAAATAGCTGCTCCTGTTTGGAACTAAACCCTGTCTTAATCCAAATTAATTTGTATGCCCAAACAATTTACAGGAATTTTCCTTGTTGTATTTTTGCTTACCTTACAATTAGGCTTTTACTGGACATGGCTGGGTAATGTCCTGGTCTTCATTAACTGACAAATCACTCCAATGTGTGGGCACTCCTCTGCAGCATTCAGTAGCATCATGTTTATACTGTAATCCTCTGTGACACGTCACATGCATGTTGCAACTCCTCTGAGTTTCAGTGCTAATTGAAATACCGATATTAAGTAGTCATGCAAACTTAGTCACGCAAACTAAGCTGGAAGCGGAAGCTCTCGGAAGCTGCTGTTTTGTAACTTTGTGTTTTTACAAAACACAAACAGCTGCTGTTTGTGTTTTGTAAGTGATTCACTTTGTAGTGCATGGGCAGTGCTGGGATTCTTGTGTGCACTGAGGTCCCAGTGCCAGCAAGGGCTTTGGAATGAGCTCCAGGTAGGAGCAGTGCTGTGGCTGGTGCTCAGGCACCTTGGAGAGGGAGCTGGGAGCTGCTGTAGGATTGGGGACACCCTCAGTCCCTCACCTTTGTCAGGGCAGGAGCAGGGAGTCCTGATGCCTTCACTTTCTCTGTAGATGGGAGCAAGGGACTGTGGATTTTCTTGCTGAGAAGAGGTTTCCTAGGTGTCAGCAGAAGAGCAGGTGAAGCTGAGGGGTTTATCTTCATAGCTTCCTTAGAGAAGGAAAGAAATGCACAGAATAACAGGACTTTGAAAGTGAAAAATTAAAAAAAGTATGAAGAGTTTCTGGTGTTGTTTTTAAATCCAGGAAAAGCCCAGGAGACAATCAGATATTCAGATGTCATTTAGACATATTTGTCAGATTCCTTTGAGAGATTCAAATGAAAGAGAACTTGCAGAACCTGCATCTGAAAGCAGCTGCTCTTGAGGAGCTTTGTTTTATCTTTGAGAAAACTCCTTGTTTTCCTGGCAAACATAGAGAGTGCTGTCCTGTTCATGGACCATTGTGGTACATCTGAAAGCAGCTCCTCCAGACAGGGTTATTTCCAGACTTAGGAGGCCAGAAAGAGCTTTGCTCCATGCTGGAGCATTGAAGGATGCAGAGCAACATTCTCTGGGGATGAGTTCTGTTCCTGTTCACTGGAGGTGTTGGAAGTCTGTGATGTGAAAAAGAAACCATTCATAGGTGGAGCGATTTCATGGAGTCTGTCACCCTGCCATATCCATTTGGACTATTTCCAGTCATTTACATTAATTAAAAGTGAGACAAGATATCTGTGATACTGTTGTGCTGGTCAGAATGGATAACTTCCCCAAACCTGCTATTTTTAGGGTATTTCTAGAGCTATAGGGCAGACTTTAAGAGAAATAGGATGTAAAGATATATAGAGAAATTATGATGGTATTTCTATATCCCAACCTTATCACTTCAATAGCTTTCTAAAGCTATTTCATGGAGAATTTCAGAAATTTCTCCTGCATCTATTGTGCTCTTTGTAGTTCACTTGTTACAGGTGCTTTGTAAGTCACTTGTTCCAGATGGCATTTTGGGGTATCTTTCTGCACACATTGCCCAATTTTTCTAAAAAAAATATGGTAAAAATAAGATATTTTTGCTTTGAAATGTTAAATTAGTCTATTGTTGCCATGATGCTACTGTAATTAATTTTATTTAGATTCCAATTCGGTGCATTCCTAAACATAAATATTAAAAAAAATCACATTGGAGAAAGATAAATGAGGCATGTTGAAATATGGGAAGATTTCAGGGTAATGCGGCACATGACAGGAGTTTTCTAAACAGCCTGAAAACATCATGACCTTACGTCATGTTACATTCATTCTGTAAATCCCCACAGGCACATGTTTTGCTGGCTCAAGCAGAAGAGGGATACTGTCTGTGCTATCCCTGCTCTCTGGCCTGGCTGGGATCTCACAGTGCTGGGCTTTCTGCAGTGCTGGTTTGCTACTGGGAAGCACAGGCTGCCTTCATAAGTCAGGGGGATGGATCTCCCTGGCAGCTCGGGGTGGTGCTGTCTGGGATTTGTGGGATGCTGTCCTTGCCATGGCCAAGTGGAGAGTGGTGGCTGGGCTGGAGGAATGGGGAAAATCTAATGGAAGTGGGTTGGGAGATGTGGAGGGCTTCTGAGAGATGTAGGAAAGTGGGATTGTCCAGCTAGTCATACAGTGAAAACAAGGAAGGAATTTGTGGGTGCTGAGGAAGGGTTGGTAGATAGCTATCCAAGTCCCAGGGGCAGTTCTTGATTTACAGGGAGTCAATTCAGAACCTAGGATAACATCTGGAAAACATCTCTGAAGACTGCTAGTACTGCCTTAGGAAGGTAAAACATTTGTGAGGAGGCGGCTGGGAGGGCTGGGGCGTGGGTTTTGTTTTGAGTTTTTGCTGTAGGCTTCCTGTGTCAACAATGCTCAGCCTCCGTGTGCCTCCAGCTGTGCCTGCAAGTGGGGAGAGTGTCTCTGCCCCTGCAGGAGGGCTGCCAAGGAAATGAGCTAATCCCTGCGTGAACAACGTCAAGAAGTGGTCGCACCAGAATGAATTGAAATAGCCAAGCTGCACCTTTGTCTTTGTAAAGGTCCAGATGAACTGATCTGCTGATGGTCGTGGGAGGTGGGAACTGCTGACATCCTGCTCTATGCACACGGTAAAACTTGGTTGTTCAGGCTTCATTCTTCTCGTTGATTTTTTCAATTGTCAGAGAAGCCCAAGAGGCTGAGGGATGAGTCAGTGCACTCTCCAGTGCAGAGGTGCAACATACTGCCCATACAGACTGAGCAGCATCATGGGCACAGGCTTCCCCTGGCTGATGGTCTGCATCCCATGGGCTGTTTGGGGGTGAAGTCAAGTGTAGCTGCCACTGGCTGCCTCCAGCTCTGTGTGTGTGTGTCAGCTCTCACGCAACTCCAAGTTTGGGTCAGTTCTCACCCAGCTCTGAGCACAATAGGGCTCGTGCAATAGAAGTGATGAGTCGAGGCTATTCACCTACCTTTGCAGTGGGCAGAGAACAAAAAGGGTATTTGTACAGTGAAACAGCACTGAATGTTCTACATTGCTGTTTTATTTTATGTTTATGGAACAGAGGGCACCAAAATAATATACATGGGAACAATAACATACCTCTAACTCCATTTAGCCTTTTTTATTTGTAAATATTTTTGTGGTTTATCTGTGTTTTAAAGAAAAGCGGGAAAATTCTCCTGCCTCTCTATCATTGTTTGAGGAAGGGGACGGGCAGCACTCTGTAGTTGTATTCCAGTAGATATGGGTGAATACTGTGCATTTTGCTTGTCACCTGACAAGCTAGTTTATATTTAGATGAGGAAAGAAAGTGTGTGAGAGAAAGCTGCGTTTTCACTTGTGTGGAGGCCAGCCTGTGTGTGCTGAGTTATCAGAATTAAGTTTTAATTGTTTGCTCTTTTTTTATCTGAGACTTACTAGGGCTATGGTCCTGCTGTGTCAAAGGCATTCCTTGAAAGCAAGGTGTCCAAAGGAGAGGTGTTTTATAAGAAAGGAGATTTCCTTGGTACCAGCCAGCAGAGCAGATCTATTTTGAGGAGGAGGAAGTTTGGAAAATCCATTCCTTTGGTGTTATCATCTTGGTCTGAGTTAAACACTGTGCTGTGACACTGGGTAGAGCATTGGCTCATGGGTGACAGATACCATCCATATTTCAAATGCCATCCCTAACGCTGGTGTTTTGTTCTCAGCTGAGTTGCTCTCGAGAACAGTGAGGAAAGCTCAAGCTGGTAGAGGAGGGAGTATGACTGACTATTCACTTCTATCTTCTGAGCATTCTGAGCAATTAAAGACAAAAGCCTTTGTTCCCTGGTGACTTCATTCTTAAGAAGCTTTTTTAATTTTAGTCTTTATTTTCAGGAAGAAATAATATGGATTTATAATTGACAAGAAGGCTGCATCTCTTAAATGTCATGTGAAAGATCCATTCCATAATTCATGGGCTGGGGAGTGTGGGTGTCAAGAGGAGGGTGCATAACGGGTATGAGAGATTTCAGTTCAATCAAACTGTTGGTCTTAAAGGCAGCTCCTCTTGCCTTCATGATATTTTCTTGACTCAGATCACCATGTTTTTTGCTAACTCATCCAGATAACCAGATATTTTTAGTCTTCTTAAGTAAGACTCTAGTGGGTTATTGGTTATTTTTGCACATCATCTTCCCCTTTCAGAGTGGATGGGGACTTGCACAGTAATATCAGAGCAGTGCTGATTATTTCCTCTTATTTCTGCCACTGTTGTTGTAAGCCATGCATTCGTGTGTGTAAAAGGGCTGCTGTTTCTGATCCTGCTCTTTGCATGGATTCTGGGAGTTCTTCTTGCTGCGTGATAAGACACATATTACTGTTGGTGTGCTGAGAAAGGGATTTCCTCCCTCCTCTGCTGTAGGACCTGAACAAGAGCAAGCCTGAGGCCTGAGGGGGTCTGAATGAAGATGTGAACTTTGGCTTCCTAGTTGCTGGGAGGTTGTGGCAGACTCAGACCTCCCAAAGCGGATTGCTGGATCTGTCCAGGCGGGAGGGTTCACCTCCTCAGGGCCAGCCACTGCCCTTTCAGCTTTGTCTGTGCTCCTGTGCCACACAGAGTAAATCAGCTCGCTCAGTCTGAAGGGAATTAAGTAGCACTCCTCTGATACTCCTCTCACAGTTGAGCTGAAGGTATTATGAGCTGACAGAGCTGTGCTAATGAGTGAGCAGCAGCAATGAAGTGGTCACACAGAAAAACCAACCTGCAACAGTGGAGGTGCAGCTTTATTTCAGTATATTTTCTTCTTCATGGGCTTCTTTTTTGCAGCATGTGCTTGTGTTCAGATGCAGGAGCTCCTCTGTGCTGCCTGTGGTCAAAGCCCATCAGTGGGGGAGGTGTGCAGTGCACACCAAGACCAAGAGCTGGGACTCAGCTGTGCCCCAAGAGCCTGTGAGTGAGGCAAGAGTGAGCAAACACATTAGTTGTGGAGTAATCTGATTGCAGTGGAGCTTCCTAGCACAGCTGACAAAACTGTGACATTTAAAAATAAATAAACTTTACAAAACATGAATTCACTGATACAAAGCAGAAACTTGTGGTGGAACTGTGTCCATGTGTACGTCTACAGGAAGTGAGTCATGTTCTTACAAAATCTGCATTGCAAGTATTTGTAACTTTTATTCCCATTTTGGGCTAAATCACATCTCTTCCTTTCTCCAGGCTCTTCTCAGGCCTCAGGAATGTCTTCTGAGCCTACTTCATCCTCCTCGCAGCAGTCCTCTGCCTCTCCCACCTCACCCAGCTCCCTCCACCTGCCCGAGAACCGCCGGCCCCGGGAGCGCTCCCCATCACCCCTGAGGGGGTACCTCATCCCCAGCCCGCTGCCCACCCGCCGCACCAGGACCTTCTCCGCGTGAGTACTGGGGAGCCTGCCTGCCCTGGACATGGCCAGCAGCCAGAGTCCCTGGCACAGGCCAAGGGAGATGTGGAGTGGAGGCCTGCTTGTATCTGAAGATGCTTTACTGTGTTACTGTTCAAGTTCTGCTGCCTTTAGATTTTCAATCTAAATGCCCTATAGTTTTTCGATACTTTGTTTTAGTAAAGGGTGTTCAAAGTCTCTTGACTTCTTAAGAGACGAGTTTTACGGAAGGGGAAAATACACCAAGACTTTTCAAAACAGTGTTCCTTGTCTGAAGCTTTGCTTCATGGATTTTGGCTTCCAGGACCTGTTGGTATTTCCTTCTCAGATCCAGATTTTTTTTGGGCATGGTCTCTCTTCTCACTGCCCCTGAAGCACTGGACCAAACCTCAGTAGAAGTTTTAGGTTTTTTGCTCCTGATACCTGTGCTAATGTTGTCAAGGTTACAATTTAGGGATACTCCATCACTTTTCAGAGGGAAGTGTCCTTGTTTCCTTTTCTTATTCAGCTTTCATATCTTCATCTTAAGATTGCTCAAATAGACCTGTTAAAGAATATGTTGTGTTGAGTTGTTTTATGGGTTTTCAGATAGATGAGAGCCGTAATTGGTGCTGTAAAGTTTTTTATTTTATAAATGCATCAGTCTGAAGGTGAAAGTTCGGAATGCTTAAAGTCTGTGCCAAAGTTTTTCATCCAGGCCTCGAGCAATAGTTCTTGTGGCCTTCTTCTGAGACTAAGTCCCGGGTAGCAGCAGGAGTTCTTGCAGCTTTCTTTTCTTTTCTTTTTCTTCTGTGTGGATGCATGTGTGTGTGTGTGTGTGTGTGTACAGCTGAAAACAAAAGTGAGCAAAAGCAAGCGTGCAAGCAAGCCCCAGATGGGACTTTTTATTTGTACATCATCCAGTCAGCTAAAAACACAATTCTAAAACATTCTCTTTACACCTATTAGAATTTAACTTTAAAGTATGAAAAGCAGTGTCAGTTCTTACACATTTTTACGTATATTTGTGTATATTGTTCTATCTATTAATGTACATGGTTCTATCTAGGAATGCAAACAATATTCTGCTATGTTTTGGTTATGTCTAGAGCTTAAGCACTGAACTTTTAACTAGGACTTAAAGTATCCCACTCTGCTAAGGCACATAAAATGTATAAAATGTATTTCTACTTACTTTAACTTAATTTTAACTTACTTAAAACTAAAACTTCTAAACTAAACTAATACTTCTACTTCATATTTATGTGGTTTAATGTACTTCAATTTCTCTAAAGGTTTTCGTTCAACTTCTACATTATTTTCTCCTTCTGAGGGCCTCAGAGGGATCTAATTTCTTGCATTCCAACAATGCTGGTTATCAGGGTGTGACCCCTGATCATTTTCTCTAAGGTTTCTTGTATGATATTTTCCATGAAAGGAGGTCATGTTTGTTGCTTTTTGTAGTTTTTTGAGGTAGTGCTCTTTCAGCAGAGCTGGCTTTCCCTGAGCTTTCCTGGGGCCCTATGGTGCTGTGCAGGCTCCTGTGAGCCCTGTGCAAAGGGAACTCCTCCCCAGTTGCAGCAGCAGAGGATGGTGTGGCCAGGTTTGACCATTGCAAAGAATTCCTAACGCCTGTGAGGGGCCTCCCAGTGAGGGGCTGACCTGAAGAAGGCAGTGTGGTCTTCTTTGTTCATCTCAGAGTCTTTGAATCAGGGTATAATGTCAAGCTTCTGCCACAGCCTTTTATTTCTGTATGAGGAAGGTCTGGCAGTGCTGAATGAATGCTGTGGCAGTAAGATCTCATCCCCACAGCCAGCCTGTTTTGGGCCACTTACTCTGGTTGGTGTGCTTTTTCCCTTTTGCTTCTTGCAGTATTATCCAGCTCTTTTCTTCCAGAGTTATCCATGAAGATTTAAATAATAACAGTCTCACTGATGCTTCATATTATTACTTCTGAATTCAAAAGGAGGCAAAAAAGAAGAGAAGCTCAAGGAAAATTTATGTGTTGTCAGTTCCAAAAGCCTTCAAATATCTTGAAATCTCTGATGGAAGAAGATTGGTAAAAGGAACATAATTGACTTAATAATTGGGGTTGCCCTTGAAAAGCAAGTCCAAGCTAGCTTGCTTCAGTGCTGTGTTAATAATGAACTCTTTGTAAATCTTCTAAGCTGTTAGTTTGGTTCTTACAAAAAGAAAGAATTTGTTATTTGGCTTCTACAGTTCTTTAATCATTAATTAGTGTAGGAATCTTGCTGTATTTGTTTGCCCTGAAAACCAAAATAGCTCTGAATTATTTTATGTGTGTCCTCTTTAGGTGAGCAGTTGTATAAAGAGATGAATGTGACAGGCAGTGGCTTATTATTCAGTGAGATTATTTAATTTTGGTTCGCTGGAAGTGGGGGGCTTCATCCCCCACAGTGTCTTATCTCTTTGAAAGATGCAATTGAACTTTAATAGCTTGTTTAGGACAGTGAGTGCTTTTCTGTGTAACAAGCACTTGTGGGGTCAGGTGTGTTGACAGCTTTATAGAGCTGGAAATGAAGTGATTTAATGGAGATTTCTTTCTTTAGCACTTTCATGCATTTCTTTATCGTTAGTTTGATTTAAGGGTCAAAGCTGTTACTATTTAAAAAAAAAAACAATTTTATTTGGACTTCAGTAAAATTTAAACTTTTGGGACAGTGATGTACAAGCTGCTATGATGCATGTAACCAGATGGCTGCACAGTCATTGTGTTTGAAGAATTGCACCAAAATCCTATTCTAACGTGGCACCTATTGGATACTCCTGGCATGAAGAAGGTTCTGATCTAGCAATGCTTAGAGTAAATTCCATAATATGTCTAAACCAGATGGTTTTCATTAATATAAATGTTTGAATGAGTTTGGATCCCTGGAAATTGCACTCAATATATTTGATGAAGAAAAGAATTTGATCACACAGTTTTCAGGACAAGTTGGATTTTTTTTTGTTGGCAGTATGTCACCCAAATTTGTGACTTCTGCAAATGTGTCTCATTTTAAAATACAGGTCCCATAGCAGTGCAGGGGGAGTTCAGACATGAGTCTTGCTGTTATGCACTACAGCTGGGCTTCACACTTCCTGTGAAATCTGTGAAAGCACAACCCTTAGATGCACATTGGTACTCCCAAACTCATCAAAGGTAGAAGATTCTTACATTTAGTATGGTGTCTGGAGGAAAACCTGGCACAGTGATGGAGCAGTTGAATTCAAGATGGCAACTGGTGCATTATAATGCTAGCAAACATCATCTTCATCTCTGTGTCCCTTCCAAAGGCCCCAGGCAAAACATGTACAGTGTGTGAAAGTGAGTGCTGAGCAGCTGCTGCAGAGCAATGTGCTCACTGGGACAGAGTGCTTGGCCAGCTCTGCCTGTTGCTCTGTGCTCTCTGGTGCCAGAGGGAATGTGCTCAGCACTGATCTGCTCCTTGTGCTTCCTCCCGCAGTACGGTGAGAGCGTCCGAGGGGCCCATCTACAAAGGAGTCTGCAAGTGCTTCTGCCGCTCCAAAGGCCACGGGTTCATCACCCCTGCAGATGGAGGGCCTGACATCTTCGTGCACATCTCAGAGTGAGTTGTGTGTGTGAACAAGGAGGGCTGGACCTCTGCTTTGCCTTCATTACCAAACACTTCTGATGTTTCCGACACAAGACTGGTTTATAATCTGTCACCCTTACCCCAGTAAACAGGGGTTATGCAGATGTTACTGGCAGCAATAGATTATGCAGTTCATTTCCTGTATTATATAAATCTGTTAAGTTAAAAGCTAGAAGAAGATCCTTAAATCTCTTAGAATAATCTATGAGTTTTGCCCAGAACCAGAAACTTGCATTCACCTGAAGCAAATATTCCTTGCAGTGTCTAGTTTTAATGTAAAGATTTATAACACTAAAAATTCATTACTTTTACTTTGCACTGCTTGTACCATTATTAAACGAAAGGTTAATTGCCTTTACTGTTGAGAAAAGTCACATTTTATTACTTCCTTGAATTTCTCTAGCTTAGGTTGTGAGCAGTTTATAGTTAAAGCTTTCTCTGTTAAAGGGTTCATTAGTGCCTCAGTCCTTTTTGTCCTGAACACACTGAGAACCACCCCCTCTGAATTTACCTTTTGATAAAATAAGCAGATAAAGCTTTTTAAGTCCCTTGCTGAGACTTTTTCTCCAGTCTAAGCCAGTCTTTGCAGCACACTTAGAAAAGAGACTGAAGAATTTCAGTATAAAGACTATACACTGTATATGCACTTTCAGTATAAGGAGATAAAATCTCCTCTAGTTCTGCTCTGTTTCTCTGTCTGTACATCCCATAATTGCATTAGCCCTTTATCCCCAGTCTTTTCAGAGTTGCTTACCTGCTGTGACCTCAGCATCCTCTGCAGTGTTAAAGTTTGGTGCAATCCCAGATCCAGCCTGGCATTCCCAGCCATGGTTGCATTCCTGATTCCTAGATGTTCCATCCTGGTTTACTTGCCGAGCAGCACATCCCACTGGGACAGGCCCCACCTGCCCAGGAATCCCCAGCACACCCCATGCCTGCCCTGCCCCTGCTGTTCATGGCTTGGCAAATATGCAAGGTTTAATGGGCAATTTTAATATTTGTTCCTAGGTAGAGATGTTCACCAGTGTTGGGGCTGTTGGTCTCTGAGGGTGTATGTGTTAGGACTGCTTGATGTTTATTCTCCCATAACCTCTTCTAGATCTATCACCAGTTTTATTTTACCTGTTGTTCACAGTATTGAAGCTGTATAATCCTTACTTATTGTTCAGAGTGGTTATCCTGTGGTAAATCAACAAAAGCGCTACCAAAACTACTCACGTTGCCCCAGCTGTCTTTCCTGGCTGTGCATGCAGGACATGTCCTTGCAGAAGGAGCACTTGGCTTTCCTCCAGGTTTCTGGAATGTTTCTGCACCTTGGGTATTGACAACCCAAAGCTTTGTAGGGCTCATGGGTGCATACAGGCTCAGTGGTCTGACTTGTGTTCAACCCAAGGAAGTGTCATTTAATATCTCCTTTCCCTTTTGTCTAATGCAAATGCACTATTTCTCCTCATTTCCTGACTAACTTAAAAATAGTGTTTGCTATGTCACAATTAAAAAAAATTAACTGTGAACGTCTAGTCTGACTTATACAGTTACTGATCAGCAGGGGTTTAGTTACAACAGCCTTCTTGCAGAAACATGAATTTTCAGCCTTCTAATGAATTCCTTTTAAAGAACTGTCTATTTTCAGTCCTGGCTTTTTCCCTGTACATTTTCTCTTCCAATTAGTTCAGTAAAATTTTCTTCAGTTATGTGAAATTATTCCATTTAAAACCCTGGAGAATACTTTATGATTGGGGTTGCTGTTTTGTTTGTTCAAAATGTGAACAGCACTTTCAGGTTCCTATCCTATGGCCCAACACATCTTTCTGTCTTGGCTCAAACACAGGACTTGATTCTTGGGTACACAAGGTGTTCCTGCCCTCAGTTCTCCTCCAGTCAGTAGAAACTCCAGTGATGGTTTTTCTGTTTCCCTGTTTAAGACTCCCATATGTCTCCTATGCTGAAGTCCCAAATGACATTATGAAAACAACTTTGTGATTTTTGGTGCTCTGTGTGAGGCCCCTCAGACAGGAGTCCCCTCTCATGGGCTGTGCTGTTGATGTGTTGATCCCATCTGCTCTCAACCTGCTTTGACTGGGAGCCATCAATAACCTATATTTAGTATATATTATATATTATTAACACTATATTTGAATAACTGTGCCCTCAATGTGCTGTGCCATCCTCCCCTTCCTACTACCCACTCCCTCCATCCTGAAGCACCACTGAATGAGTCACCAAGTTTGTAAAAGTTTATGGCCAACCACACTTGTTGAGGTGTTTTCAGTGTGTTTGTGTTGCTGATGCAGGAGGTTGTTTGCTCTGCCAGCCTCGCCCAGTTGTGTCCTTGCACCACCCTTGTCTGGGGAAGCTGGAGCAGATGAGGGCTGAGAGGGGCAGAGCTGCTCTGTGGGCAGAGGGTGAGAGGTTCTGGCCCCTCAGACACAGCCCTCAGCCCAAGCCCAGCTTCCCAGCTTCTCAACACAGTG
This sequence comes from Certhia americana, assembly GCA_018697195.1. Classification (NCBI taxonomy): domain Eukaryota; kingdom Metazoa; phylum Chordata; class Aves; order Passeriformes; family Certhiidae; genus Certhia; species Certhia americana. Next base: position 10,556,499 of record CM031870.1, read on the forward strand.
CCCACCCACAGGACCAGCCTGGCTCTCTTCATTCTCAGCCATATCATTTCAATGCAAGGCTCACACCAGGAAGAGGCTCCACGTGCTGTGCTGCAGAATCCTGTGGTAACCCTGCAGTACAGCAGGAGAAGGCTGGAGGGGACCTCCTCTACCCCATCTGCTGCTGGGAGGCAACTGTGCCTTTCTGGCAGAGGCTTTGCCCAACCCATGGCTGGCAATTCCAGTGCTGAGAGTCCACTGCTGCCCAGGGTATTCTGTTCCAGCCATTAACAGACCTGGCTCTGAGCCCTTCCTGGTGTTTACCTGACTTGGCTTTCAATACAGACCTCCACTTCTCCTCCAATCTCCACAGCAGGCAAACCATGACCTTCTTCTTCTAGAAACTGTGTTCAAAGACTCTTTCCTTGGTCTTTCAGAAACATCTTAGCAAAGCTAGTTTATATGGATTTTGTAGGACTGAAGTGTTTTGTGTTTTTACAGCTTCTCTAGGTCAATTCTGCTCTCTTGAAGTCAACAGCAGTTTTCTATTGTACCAGAAATGGGACACTGTTTCAATTGTTTCACATGTAGGTACTGTCTCAGAGCTTCAGTTCAAAAATAGCTGATGTTTCTGCCTCAACCTGTTAGTGGAAAGTGCTATTATTGAAGTACTGAAGGTTTCAGCACATTGTGTTCTTTAATTACTCAGAGTATATTCGAGTTGTTGGAAACAGCTTTTAGTGCTGGAGAGTGACGGTCTCACTGTCTCAATTCTGATGCAAGGCAACACTGGAAGGACAAATTAGTAATGCCTTTCATTTCAGTTGATTTCTCAGTCAATTTGATAGATTGCTCTTTATTAACTGGAATTGCTTTTTGTTGGCAGCATTCTGTAACCAGGCCTGTAATCAGGGGACTCCAGTGACTCTGGTTTGCACAGTGCAAGTTTTGATAAACCTTATGTTTATCAAGTGATTCTTTTCTATCTATTTATTCAGTTAAATCTGAATATGAGAGAGGTGTTAGTCTGTACACTGTCTCAGCATGGTATAGGCATCTACTCATGAAATGAAAGCGGATTGTTTCTCCCAAGTTCTTCCCAAAAGCTGGGATTTCAGAAACTCGGATAAAATGGTTATGCCAGTTTGGAGTCACCAAGATAGACTGTTCCTCTGTGCTCATCACTAAGCTGTGATGATTAGTGAAGGTTTTAAACATTGAGACCACCTGCCTATCTTGCAGATTAATACGATTTTCAACATAAACATTTAATTTGAAGAATTAAATTATTTTCTTCCCTAAGCTTTCAGGAGCTGTGAAGTTCCACTTTAGTGCAAATGTCTTCCATAGAATGGGATGTCTGTTTCCTGTAAGTTTCTTTATTTTTTGTAAGATAATAACAACACTTAGGTTGGCATTTCCTTTCTATAATTGAGAATTATAAAGTCAAATATATGTGGAATTCAAAAGTTATACTTGGTGTCTGCAAGGTTTTGTGTGTATCTGTGCATGAATGTGGACATGTAGACATGTTTTATGAGTGGAACTTGCACCAAAGCTGCTTTATTGTGTTGGACTTGTAAGATGTAGAAATATGGGAGCACAGAATTGCTAGGGTTGGAAGGAATCTTTGGAGATCATCTAGTCCAATGCCTCTGCCAAGGCAGGATCACCTAGAGCAGGTTACACAGGAATGCATCCAGGTGGGTTTGGAGTGTCTCCAGAGAGGGAGACTTCACCCTCTCCCTGGGCAGCCTGTTCCAGTCACCTTCAATATAAAGAATTTCTTCCTCATGTTGAGTTGAAACTTCTTGTGTTTTAGTTTATGGCCATTGCTCCTCGTCCTGTTGCTGGGAACCACTGAAAATGTCTGGCACCATCCTCTTGGAATCTACCTTTGAGAAAATTAAATCTAATGAGATTTCCTCTCAGTTTTCTCCAAACTAAACTGGCCCAGCTCCTGTGGTTTCTCCTCATAAGAGATGCTGCAGACCCCTCACCATCTTTGTGGCCTCTGCTGGGCCCTTTCTGGTAGCTCCTTGTTGTTCTTGTCCTGAGGAGCCCAGACCTGGATGCAGCACTGCAGATGTGCCTCAGTAGGACTGAGCAGAGGGCAGGGTCATCTCCCTGACCTGCTGGCCATGCTCTTCCTGATGCATCCCTCCTGTCCCCCAGGACACACCACTGGCTTATGGTCAACTTGTCACCCACCAGTACCCTGACATCCTTCTCTGCAGAGCCGCTCTCCAGTGGGTCAGTCCCAGCCTGTTGTGGTGCTTGGGGTTATCCCTCCTCAGCTGCAGGGCCCTACACTGACCTTTGGTGAACCTCAGGAGGCTGCTCTCTGCCCAGTTCTCCAGCCTATCAGGATCTGACTGGATGGCAGCACAGGTTTTGAAAGGTGCTTTTTGTCTGCCTGGCTTTCTTTTAACGAATGGCTCTGAAGGCTGCAGAGATGATTTGTTTTGGTGTTTGATAACACCCTTGTGGAGCCACTTCTTCTTCTTAACTGATTTGGTACAAGTGAGTCCTGCTTCCTTGTGCTTACTGGAGACAGTTGTCAGCTTGGTATAAATAGTTGTGCTAGGGAAATGTCATGGCTCTTTGGTGTGTTGAAGTTTTGTTTTTCTCAGATTCCTACTTCACTCCTCTCTAGAACAAACACAAAATATGCTTGTTATAGTGAATATAAACCCCTAGCTGGCAAGCACGGAGGCAGAGGAGTTGCTGAGATAGTAACTCCAGATAATATCTCTGGAAAGCAGGAAGCAAAAGCAAATTCATTTGCCTGGAGTGAAATTTTTAAAAGGCCCATAATTACATTTTTAATAGCCACATGTACTGTTAATACTTTCATTTCCACCAGCCTGTAAGATGATCCACTGTCACCAAGTGGATGGTGGTGTTGCAGCATCAGTGTGAGAGCTTTATCCTCCTATATGTCACCTCCTTGGCTTGTGCTCCATCCCAGGAGTAAGTCAGCCCTCACAGACACTCCATGGAGTAGTTGTCACTGACATGCAGTGGCTCTGGTGGCCTCCCTCTCACTCTCTTGCTGTTCCACCTGTAGCTGTGGGATGTTCCCAGAGAGCAGACAGGCACTCCCTGCAGTGCTGGCTGTTGAAGCCCCCCTGCCAGGCCCTGCCTGTACAGACAGCTTCATATCAGCTTCTCTTCCCAGTTGGGGTGCTGAGGGATGGGGGAGGTGGGGAACCTGTAGCAGCAGATCAAGTGTTGTGCATTAGAGCACTGAACCCACTCTTCTGCTTCCCCAGTGCATTTGGGAGTGAGCACACAATGGAGATTGGTTTGTGCTCCAGGCTTTTGCATTTATCTGGGATTTGGCCTGAAGCCTGTCTATCTGCAAGGGCAAGGCAAGGAGGTGGCTCGCCAGAGAGCAGTGATGGATGAATGACCACACTCTTGGTTTTTTAAAAGATTTTATTTTGCAAAAGCAGCATATTTAATGAAAGCAAAAAAACATGCAGTACTTGTGGGTTTTCCACAGTTTGCCAGCACTTGGCTCTGAAGGGGAAAATGCTGCATTGCAGAGTGGCCTTCAGGCTGTCCTTCAGGCTGGATTCCTGACCCCGTGGGTAATGATGGCTCTGGAGAATTGATGCTGTGCTTCCCCCAGGGACACTGACACACAGCAGCTCTGGGGCCCTGGGGAGATCTTGAGCTTGCTGTGCTTTACTTGTGCGTTGTGGTGTGAACTCAGATTATGCCTTCAGTGTCAGTACCTCAAGGGGTCTGGCTGGGCTCCCAGCTGGGGATGGTCCCATTCTGCTGTTGCATTCCAGCTGCTGGCTATGCTAGAGATATTTCGTCAGCTGCATCTTTCTGCAGGGAGAACCCAGCTGTGTCCCTGCTGCACTGAGGTGCTGGCTCTGAGACCTTCTTGTCCATGGAGAGATCATCTTTTCATGCTCCTTCCTTTCCTCTGATTTTCTGCCAGATCACTGTTTGGTGCAAAGCATTAATGTCACATCTCCTGGCTTCTCTGTGGTGCTGTTCCTCTGTGGATCAGTATGGTGGAGTGGAACAATATGGGTTGGAAATTGCCTCATAATTCTAAATGATCTGAGTGGAGAGGATGAACTTCTCTGTCCTCTCTGGCTTTTCTGTGAATTACCAGCAAAACAGTTTCTGCTGACTGCACCCAGCATCTCTGGGGGTGTTGGGAAGCCAAATTTCAGCTTTTTGATTGCCTTCAAAATACTGGATGACTAACATACTTTGCACAGCACACATCCTTCCTGATGTGTTCCCTTTCTGATGCTTTGCTGCAGGGTGAAGTGTCTGAAATAAGTAGATTATCTGGGGAAGGAAGGAGAGGCAGCAGAATTCCAGATCTTTCTTGAGAGGGGTTTGGAAATGAACAGGACATGGGTAGTCTTTTTCCTAAGGGTTCTTCAATCCCCTAGTTGGCTCAGAAAACTCATTTTGTAGGAGAGTCAGGTTGCTCTGGTCATTATTGCAGCTAAGTCTTCCTAGAATCTTCCCCTAAATGATACAAACTGTAACAGGTCAGAGCCCAGGCTGGCACTCCATTAGCTGGGCAGTGGGCAGTGCAGACAGTGGCTACTCGAGGAGGGGGGTTCTTTGTGCTCAGTGAGCACAGGATGTAGCTGTCCTGGGCTTTAGTTTCCAGATGCACACAGTAGGTGGGACTGATTGTGATGGGATCCAGGCTGGGTGTTTGCAGGAACAGGTGTCTTCTTCATCTTTGACTAAACCCACATAGGCATCCTTGGAAAGCTCTCTCCTGTTCCTTCCTCACAGTGCGTGCTGTGCTGCCTGGGCTTGAATTAGCTGGAAGTAGACATGGAGCCATAACTATCTGTGAATGGGGATTCAAACATCATGACCCAGTGGAGAACTGGGCAAGAGGATGGTGCATCTACTGAACTGGGAGAGAAGTGCAGCTCCTGGGAAGTTTTCTCTGAAACAACACAGGGACCAAGGCAATTCTGGAGCAGAGACCTTGGGATCCTTGCTGGGATTCATTCATTGTCTGAGCCTCTTTACACTTGTCTGTCCCAGTCATGAGTGTGACTGATGGGGAGAGGTAGCCCTGCTCCTCTCCGTAAGGTCACTGCTGGCTTTGTTGGCTGCTGCTGGGGCTGTTGGCTTGCACAGGGACTGCATAGGAGGGCATTTGGGATTAGTAACTCACAATAGTTCATTATTCTGTTGTATCTTGCTGTTAAAACCCCTCAGGTTTCTTGAGACAAATGTTGAGGTGTTAAGTAAACTTTAAGAAGCCAAGGAGGTAACAGAGCCCACTGAACCATGGAAGTACTCCATGGTGTCATCCATGGCAGGCTTGGTGACCAGCAAGGCTTGGAATTCACTGAAAACTCTTGTTCCAAAATGTTTCTACATGACTTTGGCTTTGTCCCAAGAGGTTTAACTAGAGCCCTGGAATATGAATAGCAGCTGTGAGAAGGAAGAACTAGAACATTCCTTATTTAGGTAATTTCCTAATAACCTCCCAGTTCCCTAAATATAGTGCAGGATAAAATGCTCCACCATAGCAGACTGGTGCTGAGCTGGGAAATGGGAGTTTCTGGGTAATCTAAAACTCACTCTATTGTGTTTCACTCTGACTCTAACATCAGGGAAGCATTTCCTATTTTCAGCTTCAATTTGAAGTTGTTGAAATGTCTTAAGATTCTTGGGTGTGTAGGTTTTCATTATTTTGAAATGAAAGTGCACTCCAATATCTCAAGTAGCAGTGGAAACCTCCATATTCCTCTAGATCAACTTTTAATATATATGTAGGATGAATGTAAAATATACAGATCTAAGATTATTTAATCAATATGTAACATCAAAAAAGTCCATGTTTAACTTCCTTTCCTAAATTTTCCAGGTACCTTACATTGTTTACAGACCGTCTGTTGTAGGTTGAATCTGTCCCAAGAGCTCTGTTTAGTCTCTCTGATCTTTTCCACTTCATTTCCTACCCAGAGCTTAAGGCAATTGCTTCCTGCTGGAAGATCTTCCCCCAGCTCTGTGTAGTGTCTGCCTCCAGTGCCACCATCTCATCAACTCTCCAGTGACATCATACTGTTCTTTCTGGATGCCACCAGAAGTACCACACAATCTGGATATTTGTTTCTGCTTCCAAGCATCACATGTAGTGATAGGAGGGCTCGAGTAAGTCTGTGTCTGTCCCAGAAGCTTTTGGTGGCAAACACTGCCCAGGGTACACTGTTCACTCACAGGTCCACTCAGGCTGTGGACCAGGACCTTTGTCCTCTTGCTTTTCGTGTGCACTGGGGGCAGTGAGCTAATGATCTCATATTTGTTAGGCACCAAGAATAACTGGTCTGCAGGAGACAATATCTGATATGTAGGACGAAAGCTTAAAGGCCAAAAGCAGAAAATTAAAGTGGAAATGTTTTTGTGGCCACAACCTTTATACACAGCTGTGCAAAGGACAGGCCTAGCTTTGGTGGAGTAGGGTCACCTCAACAAGCAAGGAAAGACAGCAAAGTAGGTATCAGATGAAGCCATGCTGGGGTTGAATGAGGTTTTGTCATAAGCTGCAGTCACTTGTAGTGTCAGCTTGGATAAGTAATGAAACCAAGAAAGGATCTGATGCTGTCAGCATAATGCTCAGCCCTGCAAGAAATGCTCTCTAGCAGCGAGAAGTGCACCTGTCTGGTCTCAGTAATGCTAAGAGCTCTGCAGATTCTGGGGATAATCTGATCTGTTCAGTAGAAGGAACATAAGTATTTAACCTTATGATTCAGCATAAGAAATGTGGGTCAACAAATATTTTTGTTTTTTTCTTTTTCCTTGGCAGACCAGGGGCTGCATAGGCAGTGCCCCAGTCACCTCCCAAGGGCTGAGGGATGTGATGGCTTTCAGTGACAGCTGAGTGTGTCCCGCAGTCTGGGCCTTTGCTTCTCCTCTCCCTGGCTGCAGTGTGCTGTACATTAGGCATTTTCTGTGTGTGTGTGTGTGTGTGTACTGATTCACTTGGACTTATTTCTTGGAAAACCAGAATCACTTTGTTACCAGTGTACCTGCAACACACATCTTACCAGAACCTGTCCAGGTATATATTCCTCAATTTTAAACAAAACATACCCTAACAAAACACCCATCTTTTGATGGGTGAGCTTTTGATGAGTACATCTCATGCTGTACTTCTTCCTCACTTGATTTTGAATATTCAAAATATGTGATACTTAATTTATTTCCATTTTCCAGGAGCTTAAAGCTTTTTTGTATTGATGCTTCAGGAGACTGCAAATGCACTTTCCTTTTGCATTAACCATATTTACCTACTTTTGCAGATTTCAAACGTTTGTTTTACTAACCGTGGCTTATCCTGTTATACAGGAGGTTTTAAAAAACATGTAAGGTTCCTGTTTGTTAAAAAAAAAAGATGTTGCAGTCAAACTTGAGATCCCTTCCTGGGCAGGGCATCCGTTTGGTTTGGTGGCTGTGCAGTGGTGACGTGTTCCTGCTCCCTGCAGGGGCCTGGGGCTGTGCAGTGGGTGGCTGAAGCACTAAGGGGTGATGCTGCTTTATTTTTAGTGGTTTTAGCTCTATTGCAAATTTTTTTTTTTTTTTCCAATGAATGAGCAAGGTTCCTCAAGATTCAAGAGGTTTCAGTAGGAAATGTGAGTCATTCTTTTTAACGTGCCATTCCTATTTTCACTTTTGGTTTAACTCTTTCAACCCTTTCCTGTGTCTCTTCTTGGGGCTTTATGTCCCCTCATCAGGTTCCAGTACATCCTTGCTGCAAATCTGCTGTTTCAAAGTCAGGGTAAACTTCTGGATCTTTGGTGGCAAGTTCCTTTGGCACTAGGAAAGGTAAATCAGTTTCTGCTCCTGGAAGGACAGTAAGGGTTGGGTGTGCAATCCCTTCACACCTGAAAACCTGTTGGAAATGGGGGAAGTGGGGCATAAATGGAGGCAGTACCTGGAGACAAAACAACAAAGCCACAAGTATCTGGAGCCACAACAAAGGTCAGATGTAGGAGCTTGAATGGGCCCTGTCCGGTGTGATATTTGGCTGGGCTGGCAGGATGGCCTAGAGGTTTTTGAAGTAAGTAAAGGTCAGTCAGATCAGCCTGCGTGGGTTGGAGGGCTGTCAGGTCTGATGAAGGAGGCTTTATCTTGATTTTTCTGTAAATATTTCTTCTACCTTCAATTTACTCCCATTTTCTCAGGCACGGCTCTGAAGGGTTCAGCTTAGGACATGCCCTCCTGGGTCTGATTGCCACAGTCACAGGCAGCTCTGGAGTAGAGGTTTCCAGGGAAATAAACTTAGAAGGACATGCATTTCAAGCCACAGGCCTTGGGAGTGCCTTTAACTCCTCATAGCAAGTTTTAGATTCATATTTAGATACAGGAGCATTTTCAATATCATGTTGACACAATCAGTTAGCAAACAATGACCTTTCTTTTGAATTTCCTGTGGCAGAAGTCTTGATTTTAGGGTCATTTTTAGCTTCCCTTGTACATGCCTGGTTTCCCTGTCCAGTTCCTGATATGTGTTGCTCCTGCTTCAGCCTGGCACCAGCTCCCTGAGCAGCACTTGCAGTCCAGGAGTCAGACAGAAGCCCTCAAAGGGGAAAGGGCTGGGGAGAGGCTGTGCTGGAGGTGAAGCTGGAAAAGTTTTGCAGAACTGTGAGAAGCAAACTCTGATGTGAGTTTAGAACTGGCAGTAGGGGCAAGTGTATTTACCTCCTATCAGTCCTGCCAGTCTTTTCTGCAATAGAAAAGCACTAAGAATAATGGGTCACAAAATGAGAATGGATATAAAGGGCACTAGTAAAATCTGAAATCCCTGCCACTAAGAGAAACATGAGGTAAAATTCCTGGGTGGGAGTGAGCATGCTCCCAGTTGCCAGAGAAGGCAAGTACCAAATTCAGTGGGGCACTACAAACTTCTGAGCTAGACCACTTTTTTTTCTTTGCTGAACTCAAAACCTGCCTCCAGTGTAACAGGAGTTCACAAACAAGTCACACCAATTAGTCATTCAGTAGAATTTATTAGTGTTTATCTATTCCCAAAGGCAGATACTGCTGAGAAACACTGAAAACCTTCAATGAGAAATGTAGAGCCTAGGGTGTCAGGGCAGGGAAAGCCAAGCATGGACTCGTGCAGGTATATTTAGAGAAAGGTGAAGTGGCATCTTCTGTACTGTCAGAGCCTCATGGCAATGCAGGAGGGAGGAATCTCTGCCAGTGTTCACCAGCATATGCTGGGATTTTTATTACAAAGTTCTGATCTCAAACACAGAGGTGGAGGTGAGGAGGGCTGTTTGCAGTTCTCTGTTTCATCAGCACCTTGTTCTGAACAGAAGGTGAAGATCTTTCGGCATCTCCCACTGATTCCAAACACAAACTCACGTGCAATAGCAAAGGCAGAGAACAGGTCTTCCAGCATCCTTTTCATCACTCTGGGAGAGGCCAGCTAGGAGTTTCCTGGAAAGCTCCCTGAGTGCTGGGTGAGTGTTTCTGCAGGCTAATACATCAGGATAGCAGAACACTCTTTTCTTACAGCAAGCAATTTTGAAATATTTGATATAGTATCTCACTCAGGCTCCTTTTTTATTTCATACCACCATCTGTGTTATGGTGGAGTAATTTAAAGATAAAATCCTGCCATTACGTGGTACAATCCTTTTTAAGAAAAACCAAAAAACACCCCCACAAACTGAAACATCAAAAGCTTAAGTGAGAAAGGGGGGGGGGGAGATGACGGGGGACGACGAGACGACCAACTAAAAAGAGATCAACTTTCCTGAGTTTAAAAACCATGTTCCCAAAGTAAGTGGCAATCAGTGGCAGTCCTGCCCTCTAGTGCTGTTGCAAGTGATGTATTGGTGCACAGTTCTCAGTCCAAGCCTGGACTCACCTGAGTACTCTTTAAGGCAGATTAGAGCGGGCATTTTTGTGTGTTTTATTGGGTTTTATTTTGTACTTCTCATAGTTGGTTGATATTTTAGGGCCATGGTGGTGTTTATAGTATTTTCATAGGATTTCACTGCAAGACAACCAAAATCAACCTCAGACTTTTGATGGATGACAGGCTCTATAAAATCCCTGAAATACTTTGAGCATTGAAGACAACAATTATGATAAAGATTTCAGTAAGCTGCAAGAGAGAATGAGTGTTTTATGTGATTCATGACTAACTGGAGCTTCCCTCCACAGCATTGAAGGAGAGTATGTTCCCGTGGCAGGCGACGAGGTCACGTACAAGATGTGCACCATCCCTCCCAAGAATGAGAAGCTGCAGGCAGTGGAAGTGGTGATCACTCACCTGGCCCCTGGCACCAAGCACGAGACGTGGTCGGGGCATGTCATCAGCTCCTGAAGTGTCCCCTAGAACGTGGCTGCTGCCAGCATGGGCTCTGCTCAACAACAACTGGCTGCAGGACCTGACTGAAGAATAGTGTGTGTGAGGAAATACTGCATTGTCAATAAAGCAGAAGCAGGCCAAAATTACCATTTTTTACAGCTGGCCTGATTTAAAAAAAAAAAAAAAAAAAAAAAAAAGGCAATTCAAATGTTAATGAAAAAATCTAGCCTAATGTGTTTACAAGAAATGTATTGAAAGAGACCTAGTTTGTGTGCTTGGCAGAGGAGGGGAGGTTTGGGTTTCTTTTGTCTTGTGAATTGATTGCAGGAAATACCCAGGGGAAGGAAGAAGATGTTTCAAGGAGAGCTCTTCTAGTGCAGATGGTCAAGCACAAGTTTGAGCCCTGGATGTTGTGTGAGCCCTGTGTTCCCTTGGGATGATCTTCTAGGGCTGCAGTACCTTTATTGCTGGTAACAGTGCCTGAATGCCTCAGCCTGACAGACGGAGGTGTTCACTGCTGATTTGTTTTCCTCATGGAAGGAAGTTCACAAACAGAGAGGCTGCCACAGGGTGGAAAATCTCCGTCAGGTGGTTATGCTTCAGTGCCCATTAGGTGCACCACTGTAAATGGTGTGGCCACACAGCTGTGGAAACTGTGTTGTACTGGTAAAGCTGGGCTTGTTTGTGAATTTACTTAGGTGCCTTGATGGTTGATTAGCAACAGATTTTATAGGCCAGTATTAAAAAAAAAAAAAAAAAATCCATCCCAAATTTAATTGCTTCAAGTTAAGTGGTAGAAAACTGTAGAGTAGTAGATACTTCATACCCTCTGACTGTGTCTAAATTTTGACGAGGCTGAAGATTTGCCTTCTGGACTGCATACAGCTGACTGCCATGGTGTGCCACTGGGCCAGCAGGACACCTGCACTGCTGCACAGCAGGTGTGTGCTGCCCAGGCATCTGTGTATTAAATACTGTGTCAGTTACTCAACAGGCTCAGCTGTCTTGCTGAAGAAGGTTCTGCACCTGTTTCCCTGGCAAACTCGCTTGGTAGGATGTGATAGGGCCACCCTTCCCCAGACTCTTCATGAGTTGTAGTGCTACTGAATTGGTTTTGTTCCTATTTGTCTTCCACATCTTTTTTTTTTTTTCAAATGAAGCATTTTTTCTCTGTTACATTCCTCACAGTGGATTTTTACTGACTTTGCAAATGTAAAAAAACAAAAAAACAACCCCCCCCCCCAAAAAAAAAAAAACAAAACAAAAACAAAACAAAAAAACACAGCACAACTCTTGTTATTTGTGTAAAGGTCTTGTTTCAGTTCTTTCTTTGGAGCTTCACCAAGGGGTGCTCACAGTCCTGAGCCCCTCACAGCCCCGTATCTGTTCCCAGACGTGATGTGGGGTCAGGACAGGGATGTAGGGCCAGGAACTGCTGTGATGGCTTGTTTTCCCTTAGCTGTGCCTGTGTTATACCATAGTGTAGTGGGGTTTGTGTTTGGTTTTGGTTTTTTATGACCCATAAGCCCAAAAATGGTGGTGGTTTTATCACTGTGCAACTTGTTGGAGTATTACTCCCCCCTGCTTTCTTTACAATAAATGCAACCATTTCAGTGCTTTAATGTGTTTCCAGTCTGCTCCCTCTTCAGCACCAGCTACCCAGGATCAGCTCTGAAGAAGAGCAGGTAACTGCACCTACACCCCTGTGTGGTGACTTAAGTTTTATTTAAGGAAATGTTTCCACAGCCACTGACTGTAATTACCAGAACAATTAGGAAATAACAAGGCCAGCACATGCGAGAGGCGGCTCCCAAGACAGAGCAGCCAGAAATGTTGTGTTTGGGGCTGAAAACAAACACAGCAGCTCTTAAAATGTCTGTCCTTGAAGGATACTTCTAGTCCTAAGTCATTAAAACCGTTAAAAGAAGTGTGCTAGAAAACAAAACAGTTTTGGTGCATGAGGTGCATTGTAGCTCCCCCTCCTTTTTTTGTAAGCTCTTTTGGGGATTTTGGGTGGTTCACAAGGATTTTATGCCTTTTTACTGTACAAGTATCCCATGAACCTGGAACTGGAAAAATTCGAATCACTCATTTCATTGTACAGACAGGCAGCATGTAACAGGTCTGCTTTAAATATTTTATTTACCAAAACAACAAATTGAAACAGTAATTTCTCATGATAAAATCAGATTTTATTCTCCTTTACTAAATCAAACCATTCATACTCAAGATTACTTTCCTAATGTCTGATGAGAAAATTAATATTAATAGTTACACAGAGTGTCAGGCATTGTTTTGAATTTTAATAGAAATATAATTTAGGTAATTTCTGTAGTACTAAAAAAACTCACCTACCCTTAATGCCTTAACCAGGATTCTCAGAAAATTATCAGAAAGTGCCAGAAATATATTTTGCTAATATGCTGAAGTTATGTTAAGTAATTTTTACAAATTATTTTTATTTGGTCAGCAATGAGTGTAGGGTACCATGACCTGACTTGTGCCTTGGCACATCCCTCCTGTTGAGGGAACTTTGACACCAGCTGGTCCAGCATTCCCAGGGGTGGCAGACAGGGACTACTGGTTCAGTGCCATCTTCCCAAACCCTGGAAGAAGTAAGACCTTTCCCTTCTGCTCATCTTCCAGTTTTAGACAAGAAAATCTCAACTGTCTTATGAGTCATGTTAATTCATATAGCACAAGGCGAATATTTAAAAAAACCAACCACATCTTTTAAAAAAATAGCCTCAACATAAAAAACTAGGGATTAAGCCTTGCAGGCCAATTTTGAGACCATGAATCACCTACAGGCAGATTATGCCTCTCCTTCCCTCCCTAAATTGTAATGAATTAGTTAAGGAAGTTTACAGGTATCTTAAAAAACAACCCAAAATATAACCTAACCCAAACCCCACAACCAAATAAAAAGAACAATTTATGTGATTGGAAACTGAAAGGATGGTGCTGAGTAAGCTCTGCTGTGTTCCCCCAGTCAGCAAGGGGTCTTCAATTAAAACATTTACCTTCAGTAATGACTGACCTGCTATTCTGACAAGTTACAAAAAACTGATACAGAATGAAGATGATGTTTCAAGTTATTTTGTTGATTTAACTGTCTTGGAAGTGTGAATTTTGGAAGTTTTTTATTTAAAAAATAGCTCTTCACAAATTCTTCTTGTATCCTGTGGGGATGTGACACTGTGGCCTTCTGTCCTGGAGTCTGTGAAGATCTCATAGTCATTCCCTCCCTGGAAGCAGAAGAGGATTTAATTTTATTTAACATACAGCATAATCACAAAAAGGGATACATGAAGGGAAACTGAAAGAACAGACTTTTTCCAAGGGCCTGCAGTGATTAGGCTCAGTGAACAACAGCACTGCCCCTGTATGAGCACAGATCCACAAAATCCATAGTTGCATTCCCAAATTTCTGTTTGCCACACTGCTTTAAGTATTAGGTCCTAGTACTTCAACTCTTTGGAAATGCTGCACTGCCACTTAGAGGGTTTAAAATGAACTGTCTGTTAGCTCTGAGCCAGAGGGACAGGTGATTACTTTTACAGCTGATGTCAGGGGAAAAAACCTTTAATTGCAAACTTGTCTTTTTCTTATAAAACGTCACCTTTTAAAATTTATGAAGTCCTGTGTACTTTAGAGTTTTATAACTTTGAGTTCTAACAAAACTAAGCCTTTTCTTATAAAACTTAGTCTGACACTGTCCCTTGGCCATATTCAGACAGCTTTAATTTCAAGCAAGTCCTTATGCTTGCCAGCACCCTTACAAGCTCTTGTCAGAGATTTTTAAAAAAAATCTGTTCAGGATTTTTAAAAGCCTCTGAATGCCCTGCAGAGCTCTGCCCCATGATGAAGAACAAAGGACTGTTCAGTTCCCCAGGACGGAGACAGAGTACTGAACAAAGGCACAGTGTTAAGTAAGACAGGAAATAAATATGTTTAATAAACAGCAGCCAATCTACACTGACCAAGCAGGACAATCAGTTTCACACAGTCATGTCACCTAGGTGTTTAACAGAATTACAGAAGCTGAATTTTAAAACAACCTCTGTTAAGGCAAGAACCCTGTGTTCAGTTCAGGAAACAAAAGTAAAAATTCCCAGCTGCAGCCAGGCAAACATGGACATATGTTTATATCCTGATTTCAGCCCTTGTCAAGATTAAGGTTATAAAGTTAGAACCTATAGTCCTTGAGGTTTAATTACAGCAGCTCTCAAATTATATCAAACTAAGGTACTCACTGGCATGGTCTTGTCTCCAAAGAAATAAATAGTCTTGTATCCATCCTTGGCAACAATTCCTAAGCAGTACCTTTTATCCCAGCCATCTGGGAACACATCAATGCTTATCTGCCCTCCTAGGAGAGAGGAATCAAGACTTGTTTTATTTTAAGAATGTATTTCTGAAGGGAGAGGAAGTGAAAAAAAAAACTAAACTGAGTAAGATTTTAGGCAGAGGGAGCTTTGCAGAAGACACAGAAATGTTGTGAGACCCTGGAGTTAAGTCCTGCAAGGACAGAAAGTGTTTTATAGGGTATCAGTTATTACAGCTGTGATACAGAGATTTTTTATCCATTCAACAAAGTCACTGCTATCCAAATGAACCTTTTAAAAATAATTACATTTAATCTCTTTACTTTTAGAAAGAAACAACACAGATGAGCACAGCCACTGATATATGTACAGCCATAAAATTGTAGGCAAAAGACATTTTAAGGCTTTCAGAATAGGAAAGGGAAGGTATCAGCCTTTTCAGCACACCCTGATAAGACAACAGCTTTCTGAGCCCTTGGGTATTCACCAATACCCAAGAGCATGATTCTCAGCTGAAGCAGGTGCCCAAAAGGTATTTACAACATGAAGGAGAGAGGAGAGTTGCAGTGAAGTTCACTTTTGCCTTAGTGCTTTTGGCACTAATGCCAACCATACCTTGCAATTCTGAAAATTAATAAAAGGCAGGAGTGTAGTAATATATTAGGAAAAAGGGTAAAAAAGAAAAAAATGCATCAAAAATTAATTCTCTTAAGTAATTTTTTTCCTTAAGCTCGCACTTGCTTTTGGATTCTTTCCTTCCTCCCACACAATGTAGGTATAGCTGAAGAACCAAGGGCAACTAGAACAGCACTGAGGGAGTAGTTCTGATCAAAACTGATTCACAGAAACAACTCTGACTAATCAGAAGCATCTAATATGCTCCAAAATGAGCAGAATCAGTCACACAACTGACATTGAAGGACAATGAACTGATGACAAGAAATGAAGTTCTCTTTGTTGATGGATTTCAATTAAAATGTCCCAATAAAAGCCTGGGAGGAAAAAGAAGCTCAGTCTTGCCTGCAATCACCCCCAGAGAGACCTGTCACATAAATGAGATGGGATGTCACAGCCATAAGAGAGTATGACTTAAATTAAATTAACTGACGTTTTAAATTGCACTCTTTTAAAGTATTACCTATAGAGAATGTGAGGCCTTTGCCTGAAAATTCTCTTTGTAGATCAGCTACAAATTTCTCTCTTATATGCTCCTTCTGTTAAGAAAAAAAAGAAAACAAAACCAAACAAATACATGCTGTATTGATTTACCAAAGAAAAGATGGTTATCTTATTGTAAAAACATCTCTAAAAAAGAATGGGTTTATTGACTTGAATGGACCCAGGCTGGTTACACTATAGAGGATAGCAAGGAATTAATTATGGTTTTACCTAGGACAGGGTTTTTTAGAAACCCATGTATAGAAGCAGGATGTTCAGTACCCTGGAAATTGCATTAAAAACATGAAAAACCACCCTTCTGCAAGTAATCTTTGCTATTTCAACAAAAAAACCCCATTGTCTATTGCCTGAGGTCTGAATGAGGAAATTAGTTAAACCACACTGAAAGGATTAAAATGAGAAAAACGTGCACAACTTATAAAAGGTTTTAAAAAATCATAACCTGGCCATAACTGCCTCCTCCAGGAGAGCTGGGTATTTTTCAAGTGTTGCAACTCACTTTATCAAGTTCATAGAACTCAAGTCGTTCTTCCTGGCTGCAGCTTCTTCCAATGGGGGACACATTTAGCATCCCATTTCGGAACTCAATGAAAGTGCCTCTGCAAGGGAATTGATTACCAAGTCAGAAAACAGATGAGAAAATTGCTCGAAACACTAAATGTCACTATAAATTTCCATTTAATTCTAAAGGCAGTGGGAATCAGCTGTGTCATTGTATGCATAAACCCCAAACGTGCAGGTACCTCTGGCACCAATATGTCTTTTAGACTTTGAATTTTGCAACCTCAACATCATCCTTACCGACTTTTTAAAGTATAATTTGGTTTAATAAGTGTGACTGGAGTATCCCATCAACCTCAGAGCCTGAAAGGCCAGGCTGTCAGTTTTGGAGTGAAGCTGCAAAATTCACAGGCAACATGTGCAGTATCCTGCCCTCCCTCACGTGGTGCATTTCAGAGCCTGGAGCAGCTGCACCTCACACAGAGCTCGTCTGGCTGAACTTCTCATCTCTGGAAACATTATGCTGCTGAATTCCAAACATGGCAAGGGAACACCCCTACTTCAAAACTGAATCTCCTTTCCTCATACATAAAAGTGTTGAATCAAACTTGTTTGTTGTTCAAACCCTGTGCTCCAGCTGGGAACTTGTCTTTATATGCATAGATGGATCTCTATTTCACACACACAGTGCTGTTCCCTAAGCAGAAATTACTCATTTCTTTGCTGAGCAACCTGAGCTGAACTTTATATCCCCCACGGAGAACATGGTCACACTGAGATGCCTGTGAGCACATACCTCTTCTTTGGAAGTTTAATCTTTGCAATGTAACTCAGGCAGTAGTTGATGACATCTTGAAGGATGTCCTCGCCCAGGTGGCCCTGAATGCTCTAACAAAACAAACACCATTCAACCAAGGGTCCAGAATTGGAGATTCCAAAAACAAGTCACATGGAAAACGCAGACATTGGGTAATTAGACATGGTTAATATCACAGAGAAACAAACATGCCTTCAATCAATAACATCAGCTGATGCTCACATGGTAGTAACTATATGCTCTCATTTTTCTTTTTGTTCACTTTATAACAAAGGACCAAACTGTCCTTTAATATGATTCCTACTTGTACCTTCTTCAGAAGGAAACTCTGTGCCACAGGCAGCAGCCCTCAACAAAAAGCTGCATTTAATGTCTGCTATTGCCAAGCAGGAAGAAATGGAGCTTTTTCCTGCAGTAAACTGGAACCACTGGTCAAGGCAGCAAATTCAGCCAGAATATCTTTCAAATGTTTACTCTTCATCCCTTACGTTAAACATTACATGCCAAATGAATGATCCATTAACAGGACTAACATATGAAAGCAGCAGTAATTTGGTCTTTGGAAGGGTGATTACAGAGGACTACACTGTACAAATAAATCAAAATCTTGTTTAGAAAATTTCTTTTGCCACTATTGGAAATTTCATACTTACCTGCTTGCTCAAGAATTTCCCATCTTTGTATGCTACCAGGCCATTTTCTGGGAACACGTAGTCATATTTTTCAATCACTGCAAACAAGCAAAAAGAGAGTGACTCATCATTTCCCCTATATGTTTAATGCAGAATTGTCTTAAATGTTAAACAGGTTAAAATACAAACACTAGCTCCTAAAGCATGAACATTTCAGCAACATAGCATCAAGCACAAGATTAACGCTAGTCCCATTTCTCACTATCATTAACACACATGTCAAATCACAGGAAGTCATTTGTTTGACTTACCTGTGATTTTAGAGACATATGAATCTTTGCACTAAATGTAAGGAAACCAAACACCTCAAATATTGCAAACACCTGGCACATGGCCTGGCTAGAGAGCAGGTCAAGCACTGCCCTTTTAAGTTTGTTTCCTCAATGACACTAATCTTCAGCAGATACCTGGGAGTTGTGAGTTTTAGAATCATACATGATATGGTTTACTGGAGACCACTTGGAAGGCAAACTAACTCTGAGCCGTCTGGGCACTACAGGAGACTATCAGTGGCATGAATTAAGTAAAAACATTAAGAATAAAGGACTAATGAAAGAGCCCATCGCTGCATCATAACCCCAGAGTGAACAAACTCAGGTCCTCGAGGGATGTGCTCGACAGCTGAGCAGCCCACACTTGTGTGACATACACAGGACTGCACTGTACACAGCAGTGTGAAAAACTCCTCCCAAGGTTCGGTCACCAAGGCAGATTTCACCATTAGTAACAATCTCTTCATTTGATATCCAGACACCGGTACAGTGCAAACAGGCTGCGATTTCCAAATGCCGGTCAGTAGCTCCCCGCAGCCTGAATGCAATACAACACCACCAGGAAGACAATCAAAACCAAGGGAAGAGGGGGATGAACGGGCTTCGACTTCCCCGTAACCTTCCCGGTTTCCCCGCGGGCCCCTGAGCACGGATTGCACCAGCCCGGCCCTTACCGTCCTCACCCAGCTGCTCGCGGATCTTGGCCAAGTCCGAGCCGCCCACCACTCCCACCTTCACCTTCTGCCGCAGCCGCTGCAGGAACGCCGCCATCTCCGCCGAGATTTTCTGGGGTCCAAAACAGAGCCCGTCAGATTTGCCAGAGGCCAGCGCCTCCATTCCGCAACAATCAGCGCAAACGTGCAGCACCGTGAGTTTAATGTGCTAAGTGTGTGTCCGCGGAGCACGGCCCGCCCCGCTCCCCGCGGGCTCGCAGCCCCGTCCCGCACTCGCCTGGCGCGGGGCCGTCAGGGTGCCGTCCACGTCGAAGAGGCAGAGCGCTGAGGGTGCGGGCGCCATGGCTGGGAGCTGGCGGGGCCGCCCCTTCCGGCGGGGTGCGACAGCCCGTGTGAGGCGGCGGGGCAATGGCTGCGGTGAGCATCGGGCTTGCTGGGGAGGGCCGTACCCCATTTCCCCTCCTTTTCCCCTTTCGCCGTCTCCTTCCCTTTCCCTTCTTCTATCTGTATCTCCATCCCTGTCGCCATCCCGTGGCGGGCCGCTCGCTGACGGATCCTTGCACAGACAACGCGCTTGTTGCAGCATGGCGGGGGCAGCGGGCACTTTCCTTTCCTGCCTTTTGTCTTCAGATCTGCGCCTTCCCAGCGTCTGCTCCCTCCTTCGGCCTAGCCCGTGCTCTGCTCCCCTTTACCATGATTAGTCCACTTTTCTGTTTCCCTAAAATTGCTGTTCAAGTGGTTATTTAACGAGTCACCCATTTCACCAGGTAGAAGCAGCCTTCGCTGGGATATTGCTCAGACAGCGAGAGGCAGGGCTGTGTAAGGGTCGGTCACTGATAACAGTTGTGTTATCAAACCTTTCCCTCTCGGGCTGCAGGGAGGGATGCAAACACCAGTTTCCTATCAGAACACTGGTTTAAGGTTGCAGTGAGCCGGGCTTGTGCTGTACAGTCTGTAGGTGCCCGAGGGACCAAATCTGAGCTCACAGATTGGGTTTTGAAGAGGACTCAGTGGTGACCTGTGGGAATCTTACCTTACAGGCGTGGTTCTGCACAGTGAGGACTAAAGTCTGCACAGCAGCAGCTTTTGGGAGATGTCTACAGAAGGACCTCTGGACAAGGCCATGGAGAAGGGAATATACTCGCCTGCCCTGGATTTTTGGTTCATGGGAGTGTTCGCAGTCACAAACCCAGCAAGTTCATGGTGCCAGTAATAATCTCAGGAGACCGCTAGAGCCGTCTGTGTGTCTGTCCCACTCGGCCCCTGCTGCTGTGGTCCAGCAGAAGGCTGTGGATGGAAGGACAGAAGAGTTCACATTGGTCTACAGGTTCCCAGGGATAAAATACTGCAGGGTCCTGTCGAGACTGAAGCTGTTGCAGACTGCCACCTCCATGATCACGCTGCCTCCCATCTGCTACCTCTACCTGCAGGGCCAGGTGTCTCAGAATATCCTCTTCTATACAACTGGCATTGCTGTCTTTGCTGGGGCAATGTTGTTTGGTATGAGCTACTTTTTCAGAAGAATTATTGGATTAATCTACTTAAGTGAAACTGGAAAAACCGTCAGAGTGGCCCACTTGACATTTTGGGGAAGACGTAATGATATTTACTGTCCCATAGAGACAGTGGTGACTTTGGATGAAGTTGGAGATAGCAAGGATGAGCTACTTCACCAGTTCAAACGGTATAACAGTACAGATACTTTGTATTTTACAATTAAGTATGGCCAGATTGTAGATAGAAAGAAATTTACTCAAATATTTGGAGAACTTGTGTGACACAGCAACTCATTTCCAGTGATTTTCCATGTTGCATGTTAATTGTGCTTATTGTTCAACGAGGTTTAAGTAGTTTACCAACTACACATCTCTGTCCTTTTCCTGTGCAAAGCCTGCTCTAAGTGTAGAAAGTCATGGTGGTAAAGGAGAGCCCACTGGATTAAAGGTCTTGCAGTTTGTGTACGGTGTGAGGAGTGTCTGTTCCGTGTCGGATTCAGTAATGTCACAGCATTCCAAGCCTGAACTGCCCTTAGAATGTGCTGTAGGAGGCCAGATAACTGGGGCTTACCCAGGCTGTTTGTTTCAGTTGGCCTCTGGTTGTTATGAAACAGGGAAAAGCCCTTGAAATGGAATGCAGGAGCTGCCAGAGCATCCTCACTTCAAACTCAGTGTTTCCTTTAGGTAATTTCAGGTTGGCTGGGAAGCCTCTGGAAATTAAAGCTGGTCTGGTACATCCATATGATGGATGTGAGAGAGGGACATGCTCATGTGTTAATGCAGTTGAGGGAACTGGGAAGGTGTGGGGGCTGTCCTGACCTCAGAAGGGTCCTTCAGGATGGGAGTGGAATTGGGCAAAACAAGGGTGTGTGCTGCAAGAGACACTGACAGCTCATCTGTTAAGGTAAAGGCTGGGACAGTATTTCAGGAGCCTCTTACAATAAGTGCTGTTCATTGGAACAGGAAAAGCAGCACCTGTCTCCATGAAGGATTGTGGTCTTATTCTGTGGTACTGGTATGATTTTTCCTTTTCCAAAACCTCAGCAGAAATAAGGAATTTAAACCCAAGAAAGAACCAACCTATCACCTATAATATGTAACACATTTTTTGAATTGTCAGAAACAAGGTAACTCCTTACACCCCTCTTCTAGTTCTAACTTCACTTGAAACTGGCAAATAAACTGACTGTCACCAGTAATCTGGAGTGTTCTTTCCTTATTTCTTACTCATGTGAATGAAACTTCTGTTTCTTGGCAGAGCAGCAAAGGCAGGTAAGTAAAATTGCCATTTAAGTGTACTGGGTAAACCCTGAATTACTATTTCTCATGTTGTTGAACTTTTCCTAATGGGGTTCAGCGAGTTTAAATTTTGTATGACAGCGTGTAGCACAGCAATATCAAAAGAAATCTAAATCTTCCTTGGCATAAACACCATGGCAGTGAAATACAGTGGGCTGTACAGGTACACTGTGATTTTGGAGGTTTATCTTCATCAGAATGTATTTAATATACACTAATGGTTCAGTTCAGGCATGTACTGGGTGTAAAATGAAAAGTCCTGGAGAAGTTCAATTATAAATATTTTATTTAAGAATATTGATTACACATGATTGATGTAATTTGTTATGAATCTGTGTACAGTTACTAGTTACACCATGAAGTGTACTTATTTGTTTAAACATTTATTTGGCACTGTCCACAGTATGCTGTAAACAATATTAACTTTATATGCTTCAGCTGCAGTGCTTTCTGTGTATTCTCTAATGATTTCATCAACATGTTGTACACAATTATACAGTTACTGAGTGTCAGTAAAAATTATAAAAACACGTAGAGTAGTCATAACAAAAGATGTGGTAAGACTTCAAATTACTGGACCTTTGCTTCTGTAGAAGTACAAGACTTGCTAGAGACATTCACTAAAACTACTGCACTGATATGTTGAACAAACTAATTCCCAAAATGCTGTCAAATCCTGTTCTTGGTTTGACTTTCCTTTTGCTGATAATACGCTTACAAGGACAGCGATGATAATGAAGTTTTGTTGAATACCAATTTTTACCAGTCTTTCCCCCAGATTTCTACAACCTCTGTTTAAAAACCTGCTCAGGTTCTGCCCAGCTGGGACCAGAATTCTGTTTCTGCAGAGGTTTACAGAAATCCCACTGGGTTTAAGCTGGCAGAAGTGACTATGCTTGAGTTTCCCAACACCAGTACTTTAAAATGGGAAAACCATGATTAACACTTCTCAAAGCAGGTAAGGAACCTTTTCACATTTTGGTAGCTGTATTAACGTGTAAATTTTTTAACTTCTTTGTCTCTTATTATGTCTCTTATTACTTAAAAATTGTGGTCAGGTCCTGAAAGGGCAACTGTAAAAGTCCATTGTGGTCCCTGGTTTTTTGGTGCACAACAAAAAGTTAAACTTAGTAAACAAAATCCAGATGCTCACCAAGAAAAAGAAAAAAGAAAGGCACCAGATCTAGTTCAAGTCAGCCTTCAGCAAACAGTAAAGAGACATCCAAAACAATTCTCTGAAGAGAAACAAATTAATGAACTGTTGACACATTTTTTGATCCTGTGGCTTTCTAGAAGATCTCTGAAGTATCGATGACTTAGAATATACTATTAGAAGAAAACCAGAATTACTTTGCATTATAAATGTGCAGTCAGGACTAGGCCTTCACTGTAGTGACTCTGATACCAGATAACGGCGTTTCTGCTTTAGTTTTACAAAATACCTCAAGTATTTGTGTAGAAGTTATAATAGATAAATTAATAGCTATTGCGTGTTCTGGGCAAATGGTAAAATAATCTGCAATCATTCTAGACTGCTGGCAGAAGTGGAAGAATGTGCTTTGCATGGTTCTCTAAGCTTTGTCAAATTACATACTTCATGGTAGAGTTTTCTCTGTACAAGTCTGCTTGTAAGAGAAGTCAAAAGTTTTAAAACACATCCATGATGAGAACAAGGGCTTCAGTGCCCCTTGCAGCGCTGTAGGTGTGGCTGAGGACACCTGCGAGTGCCCTGCGAAGCAGTGAGTGCAGGCTGGGCAGAGCTGACAGGGCCCTGATGCAGCTGGTGTGGCAGGTGCCTGTACTTGAGGGAATAAAGCTGGAAATTGTTCTGTGAAATACTGTGCTTGGCAGTGGTGGAAAGCAGAGCTTTCCTTGAAACACTGATTTTATTCCAGCTGCCGTTAGAGAACGGCACTCTGTGTGGCAGGTGTGTGGCTCTGAGTGTTTGGCCACACTTTTTGCTGCTTCTGGATGCAAAGCTACCAGGGTCACCTGTGGAAACAGACTGTACCAGATCCCGCTCAGATAGTGGAGAATCAGGGACATGGCTGTAGGGAGGACTCTGCAGTTAACATAGCCCAGGCCAGAAGAGGGAGGTTCTAGGGAATGCACCAGGCCACATTTTCTAGGGAATGCACAGTGAGGGACAGTGGCATCTACCTGCTGGTGACCAGTGCCAATGCTCTGCCTGGGGCACGTGTGCATGGAGCAGCTTGCCTTGGGCAGGATTACAGACAGAACACAAACCTCAGTTTATGACTTTACACTTATCTTGTCAGTAGAGAGGACATGAATTAATGCAAACTAATTTCATAATCAGCTGTTCAGTGCAAGGGAACTGCTTTTTACTTGAAGTTTGCTAAGATGTCACTGAAAATGTTCAGAAAGAGGTGTGCGTGGTGATCCTTGAAGATCAGTGTTGGACGAAAACGGATGGATCTGTCTCCACAGCCTCCCAGAACAACACCTGAAATGAAAACAGAATAGGTCGTCTAGTCATTTCCATCTTTGCCAAATATTCAGAAAAATTCAGGTCTCTAAATGAGGATACCCTCACTGTGGAGGGCCAGCAGAAGCTCCCCAAATCCTGTTAGCCACACCATGATAAAGCACATAGTGTGAATGGCCTCAAGCTTCACATCAGCTTAGAAGAACATTGTGGGTGCCTGGAGCTGTTCTATAAAACACATGGTGTATTGGGACTAATCCTGACAGCAATAGAAAGACTCCATCCAGCACAGAGCTCAAACAGCATCTGAGATTTCAGAGCTGCAGTACTCTCCTGGTCAAGTATCTTGGTGCCACAGCAAGACAAAGGAGGTTTCTTTGCATTGGTTTTTAAACTAACTTGTTTTTAATGACAAGTAGTTAAAATGTCTCAGTGCCTGCAAACCTCTCCCTGCAGTGCTTTAAATGCACTTTTTTAGCCCAAAATCAATTCTTGGAAATATTTAAGCAGTGAGAACACATATTACTAATCTGAGCTTACCCTGCCTCAAAGCAGAGTTTTGGATTACCATGAAACAAACCACTTACCTTCTCTCTCTGTCTGGCTTAGTTTCCAAGAACAAAAAATGGTGTCTTTTTTTGACCACTAAAGTTTTGGTTTCACCACAGTTTAGATGTACCCTGCCTGCTTCTTTCAAGAGATAGGAGTAACAGCAAAACCAGACAGCAGCAAACACAGGGCCCACACAGTTAAATTCAAAGAGAATGTTAAGTATGAATCCCAAGGTTCCCCTCTTGATACCTGGGCCTGTCTGCAGCTGGTAGCAGTTCTGTGGGAAAAGAGGGATGTCACTGTAGATCTGTGCCCATTTTAGGCACTTGTATTTCATTATTAGATATTCCTAGGTATAGGAATTACGGATTTATGAAACTCATCATTCTTCTTCCTGTGTTTTCCTGAGTGACATTAACTTTCTTCTAACTTTCTTGTTTCTAGAAGTAAGTCCATGGACACCTAAAGTCACTGCAGAGGACTCTCAACCTGATGTCACAAAAACTCATGCTCTACACAGATCTCTTCCAGTAACCTCAGACCTGCAGAGACTGGTAAACATACACACCATGCAAGAGACTGCTCTGAGGTCTCTGACAGCAAGTATTTCCAGGAAAGTCTAAATCCAACTTTGTCATTTCACTACTGTCCTCTGATACTGAAATACACATACACCATACGAAAAGGAAAATGTGAAGCATTACCTTCACATGTGAATGCTACTCTTCGTCACATGAAGCTCATCCACACACAGGAAGTTTCTTACCTTTGTTTCTGGCTATTGTAATTAACTTGTTTCTAGTTGAATCATTTGGAGTGTCGAATGAACAGAATGTTCCTCTTCCTCTCACTCTGCTGATGAGATGGGGGTAACGAGCCTGCAGAGAGAGACAAGCACATGGCAGGTGCTGCAACAGAGGGCACCTGGTGACAAGCCTGGCTCTGCCAGGTGGAAACCCTGCTGCCTCCTCGCTCCATTGGAGTGGAGCATGGCTCACATAGTCTTGTGTCCTGCTCAGCCTGCAGAGCCAACACAAAGCAGGAAGGGAGAATGAATCTGACCCATGATCCGGGTCAAGTAAAATATTCTTTGGAACAAGCATATCACACCTTATTTATATCTACAGTGGACTCCAGGAAAACCTGAGCATAAACCATCTGCACTGGGGCTAGAAACCAGCTCATTCTTACCCTGCACTGAGACACTTGCTAGTAGCATCTGCATCACTTATTCTCAATCACAATCCTCATCTTTTGGAAGAGCAATCTTTTGGATAGCACTAGCTGTATTCTGGCCTTCCTAAGTAGGAGATTATAGTATTTTCTGTTCTCCTGCCTGCTATGTCTTAAAGGCGTGGACAAAGCAAAGACTGTGTTTGGGATTATGCTATGCAAAATGCCTTTGGGAGGTGAGCACCTGCAAGCCTATCCTTAAATGCCTGTCTGTAGAGCTCTACAGTAGAAGCTGTAAGGAATTTCCCTTAGACAAGGAAGGGAAAGATACAATTTTCTTATTTCAACAGCCCAGTAGAATTGGAATGAACTATGAAAGCACTTTCCTTTAAAAAGAACTTTAGGACAAAAAATAACAGCTGCTTACGGTAACAAAACCTTCTAGCAAAGTAATTGAATTAGCTGCAGTACATACCTACAGATATTCTGTGGATCACCCTTTGTATTGGATTAAGCTATATAAACCCATCCTCTTTAAGTCAGTAAAAGAAAGTTTACTTCAATTTCAAATGGACATAGTTATTCGGGCCTGTGTTGAAGTTAGTTATAATGGTGTAGACCCCAGCTGGAGTTCTTCAGTCTAAGTGTTTAAACTGGCTGAGGTCAAATTCTACTTCAGCACCAAATTTCTCCATCTTAATTACTACAATCCTTCCAGATGTTTACCTGCAAATCCATAAGCCCAGTCAGTAATGCCTTCCCAGCGTGGGTTGCATTATTTAGAAGGTCTTCTGTTTTAATAACCTTAATGACTTCAGCAAGCATAAGGTTCTTGGATGGATCTCCAAGCCAGGTGTTAAAAATCCGGTAGGGCTTGGGAAAGGGTAGAAAAAGAGTTGTGCAATATGTTATCAGGCAAATCACTATAAATTAAGAAAAGCAAGGCAGTACACTGGCAGTGCAAACATGTGGTGTATGAAAAGGCATGCACTAATCTCACCAACCACCCCCCCTTCTTATGTTGAAAAGCAAAATCCCATTGCTGAGCTGAAACACAGGTTGATTACTTCATGCTTTTCATTTAGTGCACTCTGCCTTGCTACTCTGACTTTGAAACACAGCTATAGATGACAGGAAATCAGCATCATCTATACAGTCTTTTACACCATGCTTTATGGTCTTCACCTTAATTTGACATTTTAAAAAATTTATTACATCTAGAATGTCATTAGTGCAAAGAAGAAATCTTGCTGACAGAATCTGTAATGCTGATATACAAGCTCTGGAATTCCCAAGTTGCCATACAGGCGAAGGTTTCAGTTTGTGGTTAGATTCTGTACTGAAGGTTTATTCCATTAGGTTTAACCCAGTTCTCCCCTCCCCCCCACCAGCTTTATGACCTTGGTGACTGACAACAACTGGAATAAAAGAGACAAGGGGATGACAACTATTGTGTGAGCACACAGCAAGTTTCTGTAAAACAGCAGCCCCATCCAGCTGAATCTGCACTGCTGGAGGAAACCTTGTCCCTTCCATGGATGTTACAGTCACTCCTCAGGGGGTCACCAACTAGCACAGAGTTCAAGTTTCATCAAAAATCTTACAGCATTTGGCCTGAACTCCTCTTTGTGGAAAAATCCTCCTGTCATCATCTTCTTACTGAATGTTACCACGTCAGCTGGGTCATCCAGGCCCCAGTGCTCATGTGCCCAGAATTTTCCTGTGCAGCCACCTCCTGTCTGCACCTCGTCCACCAGGAAAGCACAGCCATGCTGCAGAGACAGATGTGAGGAGCAGGGAATGTGAGCTCTCCTTCCCAGACCAGAAACACCTTCTTTAGTGAACACATTAACACAAGCCAACAACACCCCTCCTTTTTCTCCCTTCACTGCTCCAACCTCCCCTCCTCAACCTCTCCACCAATGCCACTCATAATTCAGATTTCACAGTTAAAAATTCAGCTGTTTTTTCAGGAAGGCACTAGAAACTTGTTTTCTACCCATACTCATCATGTGCATGCTTTTATATAGTCTTGAGCATTTCTAGAGGACACCTGAAAACATCTGGGAGGAGCAGAGGTGGCATTTTTAAAGCCCCTGAGGAAAGCAGAGTGTCATTTCTAGGGGCTTTGTTTGTTTGAAATATGAAGTCTCTGCCCCCAGTCTGAGTTGGGCATTATGGGGCACAGAGGCAGTACCAGCAGGATGAGCTGGTCAGTTTAGGAGGCATGAAAAGCTGCGTTTTCAGACAACTCTGCTGAAAGAGCTACTCATGTGAGCTGGCAATGTGGTGTTTTTAGGTGAAGGACTATTTTGCCCACACTCTGTGACAGGGAGAACAAGCTACATCATAATACTGTATTTAAAAACAATGGGTAAGTACTTTTGGCAGCATCACTTCAGCACATAGATATTTTGAGGGTGAAAAAAACCCCATGGAGTAAGTATTACAGAGGGTCATAGCTTCTAAATAGGTAACTTTACATTCCAAGTACCAAAACATCTGTCCTTTTCATTGTTTTATTGGAACATCAGCACCATGGCTGGACTCAAGTTGTGTTTCAGCTTTTTTTTTTTCAATTAAAAAGATATCATGAAAGTTTATACTTTTCACAACCTGCTTCTTCAGTGATAGAATCTCCTCCACCAACTAGTATGATCATTTAAAGAACACACCTGCAAAATTCATAGCTAATGAATCAGAGTAACTTCTCTCTCACTTTGAAATTAGAAGATTTCAAATTTATTGGACTAAGGAAAGCAATAGGTGTTAATCAAATGAAAGAGAGCAGGGATTGATTACTTTTATGTGGTACGTAACTACCCTGACTTTTACTAAGGAGGCCTGTGAGACTCTCCAAGAGCCTGGTGCAGGGCAAAAAAAAAAAAATGTTTAGCTACCATTGAGTGCCCAGAGAAATGTTTTATTACCTTTCTGGCAATATCTCGTAGCTTTCTGAAGAAGTCATCTGAAGCATGATTGTCCCCACCCTCTGATTGTATTGGTTCCACAATGATTCCAGCCACAATCTTCTTCTTTTTCCTGTACTTTACAATCAGGTCTTCCACCTGTAAATCAAACACTTATGGTACACCTTCCTTCCAGAACACTTGTACATTTCCTCTCAGCGAGATTAAATGTCATCAGAACTGCAACATTGCATGGACATTCCTGGCTATAAAGGTACCAGGAGGAACAAAGGATTAACAAGTGGTTCCTCCAGCATTTACACTGCCTTCTTGTTCCTGAATGGATTTAAATCATGTCCTCATCCCACTGTAACTAGTTTCACATTTATCTACAGTGCTATGAAAGCTCTAGCCAGGTTCAGCTGGCAGCGTGTTGAGTGTCACTGCAGCTCCCTCTGCCTCTGCTGTCATTCCACTTAAGTGATATGAAAGAGGACAGAATTTTGTGTCAGAAACCAAAATTCTGCTAATGTATTAGAAAAGGTAATCTGTAAAATTCACTTTTTCCAGTCACCCACTTCAGATATATTAAGATTAGTCAGATGAAATAGTGCATAAATCCTGCTGTAAGGGGCTTACAGATAATTCTCATTAACCTCCTCGTGCCAGTTCATACTTGAAATCCCCCTCACAGCCCTCAGAGCCACAGCCCCTCCAGGCTGTGCAAAGCAATGGTTTTCCAAACCAAGCATAGACTTGCTATGAAAACGTTTGGCTTTTTGGTATGTTTGTTTTTAAAATAATGGCTTCCAGCATTGCATTTCCCCCATCAAAGCTACCCTGGAGCAGCTCCAGGGAAGCCATTTGCTGTGCTTTCTGTGTTCTCTGAAGTGAGGCAGGTTTGCTAAGTGGACTCACAAGTCCACCCCTGCACAATCAGAGCTTTATGCCAGAAGCTGCCATGGAAAATCTGGAAAGGCTGAAATACTGTTTGAGGTTCTCTCTGCAGAGAGGGTTACCCACACTGTGCTCTCTCTCTCTCTCTCTGTGTACCTTTGGCAAGAGCTGGCAGACAAGTAGACAAGTCCACTGTGAAATAACAAAGTTCTGAGGGTGAAATTTCACTTTGATATCACTCATGCAGCCCTGTTGTAGTGTGTTTCTTGTTAATGGTATGTTCTGTTCTTGCTCAGGTAATCGTTTGGTCCAAATTATACCCTCCTACCCACCTTGTCAATCTACCCTGAGTTCCCTATCAATCCTACCTTGTGCTAACCCCCTGCTTGGAACTCCCCTTCAGAAATCCCCTAGAGTACCATGCCATAATCGTACTCTCCCTTTAGACCACCCCCATATTTCAGCTGTTGTACACTTACGTTTTCTGTCTTTTGCCACCATATTCCCCAGAGTAATAAAATCCTCTTTAATCCTATGCAAAAGACTTCCCCCTCCTCCTTGCCTCCTTCAAGCACAGACTGACAGCCAAAAAGGTCGTAGAGCAGCTGCTCTAGTCACAGTTCAGGTCACCCTGCCCCTGGGGTGTGACCCATTCCCGGTGCAGGTTGGAGTGACAGAGCCAGTGCAGCTCCAACCCACTGCATCACAGCCCTGTATTCCCAGTAAACTGGCAGGGAGAAATGTCTGGCTGTAAACAACAGCTGGTCCAATCACAGGCTGTTCCAATCCCTGAAAACATTCTTTTAGTGAAAAGCGCTAATCCTACCAACACTATTCATTATTTCAAATCAAAAACAACAGAAAGCTGCCAGGGAATTTTTTACCTCCTCTAAACAACGGGCTTCTTCCTGTTGATTCTCTTTCACAAAGTCTTCCAGGGGATACTTTAGCCTTGGAAATGGAGCAATAGGCCAGTCCAGTGAGGGAATGTCCAATTTGTGAATTGCTTTAGAGTGAGTTGTAGCTAAGCAACCTAAGCCCAGACAGGGAAAAATTAAAATAATACCCATCTAGGAACAATACAAGAAAAAAGGTACCAAGAGGTGAGAAATGGCCTGACTGTAGAATTCTCTTAACTGCTCTGTGTTTTACTGTCTTCTGAAATACTGGGTAATTGGATTTAGTAAGGCTTAAATGGATTGCTCTAGATTTTAAGCATCAGTTTCCACACACACTGTTCCAGAAGAGCAGGAGAGCCTCTGTCAGTCTGAATAAATTGCTCAGATAAGGTGGGTTTTGTCCCTCCAAAGACAACTGCTCACAAAGCTCACAGTTACAGCACTCTCAGGTAATATGTTTAGAATAGGGACTGAGCTGATGTTTAGAATAGGGACTGAGCTGATATATACCAGTAAAAGTGAGTGACAACATGTTTGTGATTTTACCCCAGGAGTTAGATTTTCATGAGTACAGACAGGAAACTGCAGATTCAGAATGAAAATAAGAGCCTGTCTGAAAAGAATTTTTCAAAAACCATAAAATCAATTCTTACTGTCACTCAAACATTCCAGTGCTGGTGGGGCCGTCCAAGGCAAACCTTACAAACCTACAGCTTCTCCACTGGTACTATGTGTCTAAGGACAAGCACAGTGATCTGAGGGGTGAAGGGGGGACCAGGGACAGCTTACCCAGGGTCCTGCCGTGGAAGCCGCCCATGAAGGAGAGCATGGCGTAGTCAGGGCAGCCAGGGGGCTGCAAGCAGAGCACACAGTGGGGTCAGTGAGAGGCTCACATCCCCCTCACTATGCCCTGAGCTCCTCTTCCATCAGGCACCACAAATTGTTGCAGCCTCCCCCTCAACAAATACATTGGTCACCCGCTAAACCCGCCCCAGCTCCCAAAGCCCAGCATTAACACTGATGAATCCTTGGTGTTTTATGTTGTGGCCTGACATCACTGCACAGGCAAGCTCAGACAAGGCTGAGCCTTCAGCACAGTCATTTCTTTTTGCACAAATTAGGAGCACATATTTATGGGGTGGCTGTGACTACGGGTGGCACTGGGGCTGTGAGGGCTCAGTGAGGAGAGACTGGGGCTCCCCTGTGCTGCACCCCCATGCATTCCTGATGACTCCCTGATATTTGTTGGGAGCAGTCTGTATGTCACCATTTCCTAAATGCACAAAACCCAGATTCCACTTCACATGTGGCATACCAAACTTTTCCTCCCAATCTTCCCTTCCAAGCCCAAATCAGTGTTACATCCGTAGGTGTGG
This sequence comes from Certhia americana, assembly GCA_018697195.1. Classification (NCBI taxonomy): domain Eukaryota; kingdom Metazoa; phylum Chordata; class Aves; order Passeriformes; family Certhiidae; genus Certhia; species Certhia americana. The sequence continues at coordinate 10,588,327 of CM031870.1, forward strand.
TAAAGAACAAACATTACCTGGTTAATCATGCAAGACTCCAGTTCTTCTTTTGTGACGTTATTATGGCCCCTCTCCTTGTTCTGCAAAAAACCCAAACAACCCAACATGAGTGTTCCTGTAGTTGTGCATTTATGGCTGAACCACAAAACAGTAATGCTGGTATCCAAGACAGGAATTTGACTACAATTTGCATTTTCTTTATTTCCTTTCCTTTATAACTTTTAAAGTTGTGTCACTATAAAGTAAAAGCTTAGACGAAGACATTTTAATAAAGATTTTCTACTAGATGGAATATAAAGAACATCATGAGCAAGACAACCTCCAAGCCTCACTTGGTTTTGCAATAAAAATTCTGATTATGATTACGTACTCATTTTTACATCTAAACCTACAAAAATATCTTTATGTTTTACTTACTCTGTACCACATGAATATTGCTTTAAAGGCATTTTCATTAGAGCAGGATCCACAAGACATGGTCATCACCTGTGACAAACCCTTAGGAGCCACCTGTAGCAAAACCAGAAAATTACTCTTGAAATATTGAACACAAGTATAGTGCAAAGTGATAATAACAGTGATGATAATAATAGCGATCAGTCCACAGGTATCTCAAACTTACTGATAGCAATGACTCCTTCAGTTTTTCTGTAAAGTTCTCTGGAGGTAAAATCCCTAGGGCAGGTCTGTTGATAAAAGTGCTCTAAAAAAACAAAGGAAGAGGAATTGTTAGATCTTACTATCACATGGAAAATATGTTGACATCAAAGAAGTTCCATTTTATTCAAATTATAAATACCAGGCAGAAATCTTTATCATGGCACAAGTAGTTTTAAGATAAGGATTACTATTCCTGCCTTAGCATATTTTTTTTTTTTGTCTAATCCTTACTACTTTATTCTTGCATGACACCTTAGGAAAGGGGCATGCTAACTCACACAGACATTTCCTCTTCAATATTGCCATTTTAGCTGCTCAATCTCCATTTTCCTTATACATAGGAAATAAGCTTTAAAATCTTTATTACTTGCTTTCAATTTCAGTAGCTAAATTCAGCAAAGAGCATTTTCATCCTTACTGAGCTTCAAGACAGATCATTTTGGAACACTGGGAAGGTGGAGCCAGGCTCCAGGCTCTTCAATGGAAGATGAGAAGCCACGGGCATGAATCAAAGCATGAGAAGTACTGATTTGAGTACAGAGAAAAGGTTTTGCATGGAGACAACAATGAAGCAGTGAGACAGGCTGCTCTTTTGGGGGTCTTTGAGGTCCTAGATAAAGCCCTGAGCACCCAGGTCTTATCTCACAGCATCTCAGAGCAGGAGGTTGCCCAAGAGAATACCTGAGGTCCCTTCCAACTTAGTGGTGCTGTGAACTGGCCACATCAGGATTCACACCATTGGGAAAGGTAATTTTGGTGTCAGGGAACAGCAGCCTGCAGCCCACACAGGGATTTCTAAGGAGCAGCTCTGGAAAAAGCCCCTCAGCTTCCCCAGTCCACTAATGGAGAAGAATGTCACGTTTATGCAATTAATTTAAATTGTGTCATGGATTAAAATTGATTCATTGCTGCTCTTAGTCTTCGTGGGTAATCTTATTTGATTCATACTGTGCTACTCTTTATTTTAAATTGAATTTTCTCAGAGGACAAGTTCAATAAATTTGCCAACTGCCAAGCAACTTTATTTGCCCTTTTCTTTTGTTTACTGTTTTTCTTGTTGAACAAGTAATGGCTGAAATGAAAGCCTGAGTTTTAATAAGTTAAATCTCAATGGGTCTCCAGAGGGCACACACAGCCTCCCCCAAAACACTCGTATTTTCAGTGCAGCTCAAGCTTGCACATTTATCAGCATCTTTCAGTCCTTCTCCTCAACATGAATACTCATTCATGCCAAGATGTGTGAGGCACAGCAAGAGGTATAAGTGGTCACACTGCACTTATAAGGCCATTTCATCAGGATTCTTAGGGAAAACCAAGTATCACACAAGACAGAACACTGGATGAGCTAGGACTTTGTAAATTGTTGAAAGCAAGGATGTTAATGACAGGCTAACACAAAAATTTTTTTTAGTACCTATGAGAAATCTTACTTGATCTTACTTGACTTTTTATCTCAGTTCAGAAGTTAATTTTCATATCAAGTTAAGAAGAGAAGACCACAAATTTGTTGTGAATTTGATTATGGGCTATCACAGTCAATTAACAACATTTGCCATTATGCAGAAAAGTGTATTTTTCTTTTGTAGTTAATGAGATACCCAGAACTGAGAAAAATAGAACATTTAGCTGCTGTGGGCTCAACTATACATTTGATGTTTATAGCTGATGTACATGGGCTCAGATGTACATTCTGTGTTCATAGCTGGCTATAGAGAGGGTATATGGAGCATTACCAACAAAAAAATAAAAAGCCCCTCCAGGAAAACATCAATCCCTTTGCTAGCACTAACAGAAATTATGCCACTTGTGTGGGACATTGGAGGAGTTCCTTCACTGCAGGCTTCCAGGAGGATCACCTGTCCTTCCCCTTTAGGCAAATCAGCAACTGCCATCAGCAACAGGGCTTTTTGATTTTTTAAATTGGTTTTAGTTTTTTGGGGTTTTTGTCCTTTTCTGCTTGTTTTTTAAATCTGACTTTGCCTACTGCTGCATTATAGTGAAGATATTATTCTCAGAAATCACCTTTATGAATTAATGAAAGTGTTCTTAAATATTAGATCTTCCAAAATATCCAGATCTGCATTTGGTACCTTTGATAACTCCAACATTTCTAGTCCTTTTCTTTCTTTGTTTGGGGTTTTTTTGGTTTTTTTTCAACTTGAAGTATTTTAGTTCTGGGAAAGGCAGAATTTCTCACCTGAAGACATGAGTAGTCCATAAAGAAAATCATCTCAGGGAACTCAAATGTCTGCATTTCTTTGCCCTGCTGGAGTGCACTTAGGAGATGGGAATCAGTCACTATCCTCAACTTCAAAAAAACCCCTGAACTTCCACAGCATTCCAGATTTAGGGCACCATATCCCAGATATTGTATTGTCTCTCAAGGTTTTGGGCTTACTTTCAGGCTCAAAAAATTTTTCAGAAAACATTATTAAAATGGTTAATTTGAGACAGTATGTTTGAACTATGATTGAAATGTGGCTGCAAATATATCAGATATTTGCATTACCCAAATATTTACTTTTTGTAAAACTTCCCAGAGGTTTTGGTGTCATCTTAAACACTACAAAGCTCTTTTCATCTAGTGAGAAATAAAGCAAGCAGATCCTATCACACATTGAATTGAATCATTAGCATTCACTATCAGTCTAAGAAAAAAAGAGAAAGCCCACAACAAGGAGAGAGAGAACTCCTTCGTGTACTTCATGTCCTAATTCACTTACCAGGTTCTGTGGCTGCTGTAAAAGCTTTATCAGAGAGGGATGGCTGTAACCTAATTAAAAAGAACAAAGAAAGAAAACAGTTCTTTTTATCTGGTTTCAATATAGTAATGCAAAGCATAATCTAGAGAAAAACCATAGCTTAATGCTTGACTGTTTATGTGTAACTTGTATATTTTTAACTACTAATAATGGGACTTCTTTTGAAGTAGGACAAACTGCTGGGCTCTTTGTCCCTCAGCAGCCTGTCTGGGTGCAGGGCACAACACAGCACTGCTGTTGGGGGCTATGGCACACCCATTTCCTTATTTTGACAAAGTTTTGCTTGGAAAAAGATGCAACAATTTTTTCCTTCTTAGTAAGAAACTCAGGTTTAGTTTTAACACAATGAAGGTGCTTAATTTATACCCATTGATGGTCTACAGGATAACTTGCTTGCTTACAAGCAAAACCAATTTATCTGCTGTTAAAAAAAAAGCTTCGAAGGAGGCGAGAAATTTAATTTTATTATTATTTATTAATTATTATTTATTAATTATTAATGTATGAAATGCCAATGCCAGGGATTAAGATCATCTTTTAAATTTCCTTATAGAAACACTGGAAAACCTCATCTTCTCTACTGCTCAAGAAGTCAGACCATGGTAATTTTGTTACAAAAGCTTGCTGTGCTTCTTAATCCCTATTCCAATGGAATGACAACAGCCCTGATTATCTTGTTTGAGCAATGGAGCATTAGGCAACTGTGTTAACAAATCAATTATAAATTCAGTTTTGAATATTTTAGCTGAAAACAACAGAATATCCATATTGTTTTAATGGCAAGTCATGCTGATAAATCTATTAAAATTATTATGAAGATAACAGTGGCTTTTTGGGACACAGAATAACTAAATCTTCATATCAGATATCATGGGAAGAGCTGTTGTTTAGCTAGAGGGAACAGTACATTGAGAGCTGTGTCCTTGAGAACTGCACCTGTGGCTGCCACTGAGAGCCCCTTTGAGAGTAAATCATTTTAGAAATCTCCAACGCACAGCTACTGTTGTTTAGGAAGCTCAAGGATCAACTCTGTTGCTTGTAGGAACTTGTAATCCTGTTGCTGGTGTAACCATCTGTGGATGCCATTGTATAAGAGACACCATTCTCTTACATAACATAAACTTCTATTACCCCTGATTTACCCTTTTGCACCCACACAGAATGTCTCTCTCATTCTCTTTACTTCAGGCCAAGTGGTTTGGTCTTCCTCCTAACACTCCCTCATCCTTGTTCCTCCTCAGAGAGGCTCCAGCAAAGGAAGAAAGGATCCTGAAAGCCCAGATGCTGTGAAAGACTCAGCCTGTGCGACAGAAGCTGAGCTGGCATGTGGGTTCACAGTCAGGAACTAACACCAGGAAGAACTAAATGCTTGAACAACCATTATGTAACTGTGGTAAACAAGTCAAACAGCTCCAGGCTGGCTGGCATGGCAAACAGGCACTAACTCGTTTCAGTGCCATGACCAGCACAAGGGTTTGCAATGTTACAAACCTGCTCTCAGAGATGACTGAGGTGGCTTTAAGGAAGGTGTTAGTGCTACATCACTCTTGCTGTGTGGCTGGATTGGTGTGACAGGAACTTACATGTCCTCCAGGCTCAGCAATGTGCCTGTCTGTAGAAGGGAAAACAACTAGAGCCTGCTAAAATAGTGAGATGGAGAAAGCCCAAAGAATCATTTGAACTGAGCAGCAGGCTGCTGTCAATAATATCAAACTGCACCTCTCTGCATCTCCCCAAACAAAACAGACCTTCCCAGCACTGAAAAACACAGTTTCATTTGCTATTCCAGGATGTTTGCTGGCAAACACATCAATAACATCCCCCTTGCATTTGGCTCCATGTGGTTTCTAATTCTATTAGAACAGGTGCAGGATGAAAGGACTATGCTGTGCTATAACTGCCCATAAAAGTATGGCAAAAAACTAATTTAATTTTTGTTTTTCAGCAAGAGAGAGCCCAGAGCATCTTTACCTAGAGGTTTTTTGTACTTTATTTCTTATCTCTCCACACAGGCATTTATTACCTATCAACTACTGCTGTTAAATATATTCTAGTTTAACACATCATTATTAAATCTTGGAGAGTCCTGACAGATTCATGAAAGGTTTTACTGGATTTACTTGCAGAGAGATAAGCACAGATGACTAACAAGCACCCTGTGATCTTGTTTTGCTCTCCCAATCCAGGCCCTACCTCTGTCACCAAGAGGAGTGTTATTAGTAACCTGGGCAGCTCTAGGTAATTTTGTCATTCAATACAACTAAAACATATAAATTAATGTGGCCTGTTAGACTTAGGTCAGCCTGTAAGTATTAAATTTCCATCTACTCTTTGCTGCTACACATCTCAGAGCCATTATCTGAGAAAGTGCAACAAGTACTAGTTCCTTTGAGACTGAGGAATGTGTTCCCTAGGATAAAACCCCAGCTTGTCCTCAGGAAGGCATTGCCTCATGTTAAGGAGGATCTACATGGCTTAGAAGGATCAGTCACAGCAATGGAGTGTTGTCCTGTCACCAGTTTCAATCAACCAGAAAAAGGAAACTGCAGAGCCCAGCCCATTTCTGCCCATTAAGAAAGTATTTCCTCCATAATACTTCAATATTTTATACACAAAACTATATTAAAAGAGGTATGCTTGCACCATCCAGCACCAGAAGGTCAGAAAGTCTCAGCGCACTGTCTGTACAATTCCAATCTTTTGGAACATGCACTGACTTTCATACTTTGGAGTGTGCATTGACTACATGACCAAGACTTGTTTCTCCAAATCAATCTCTTATATGAAGAATGGGAAGCCATGAACACTAACTGCATCTCCTTCACTGGAAACCTTAAATCCAAGCTCACTGGTATACAAGCATTGTGCTTCTGTGTCTCAGCCCTATTTCCACATGAGCAGTGGCCAAGTTATCTCAGTGCAGCCTGAAAGATGCAAAGTAGTGAGAACTTGTGTTAGGGGACATAAGCTACAGACATTGCAGGGTTCTGGAATGATTACACTGATTGAGTGCTACAGGACAGCAACAACATCTGCAAAGAAGACTGGGATAAGTGAAAACCCATCACAGTCCACAAGGTCTTAGATGCCAAAAGTTTGGTAACAACCTGGTTATCATCACATTCTGTTTCCCAGGAAAGGAGGCCGGTAGGAATGATTTTGAGTCATCACAGTTTCTATACATAGCACAAGAGCTACCTTTTAAATTACCCATTTTAAATTGCTCTTTTTGCTTCTGCAGAAGTGTATTTTTAAGCAGCTGAGAGGAACCAATGGATGAGGAGCAAACAAACTGGACTGAACTGAACTCCTACTGAAACCTGTATGCCTTGCAGTTGGGGCTCACATTTCTGCTTTGCCTCTTCTTAAAAAGGCTTTACAAAGCAATCAGCTGACTCTCCCAGGCACTTGCCAGGCCCTGTGTCTGCTCCCTCAGGCAAATCAACTACCACCTTTGCTTTCAGTCAGCACCACAGCTCAGTCCTGGACTTGTTTCATCTTGGTGCAGTCCACATAGCCCACTCCTTTTTTCTCCACTTATTTTGAGAAAGAAATGTTAAGTAAAGCATATAATTTCATGTTAAAATGTCTACATTATGCTTGTTAATGTTTAAAACAGTAACATACTTTTAGAGAATCACAAAGTCACAATTCCAAGCCAACACAACCTCAATTGTGGAACTTGCACATTCAAGTTGAGATTAATATTAGAGCTTCTTCCTGGCACCACTATGCACTCTAAGAGAGCTTTAGGTACTGAATTTGTAGTTCCTTCAGCTATCCAAACCCACCACTACACACACAGTACACAGGAGTGAGCTGTCCCTGATCACAACAAGGTGTTCATTATGTCACCTGTTTTTTCCAGTTTATCAACTAACTTCCCTGGTAGTGCCTGAGATAAGAAAATGACAAGTTGAGGACAAAACAAAACATTTTGGTACAACTATTTCCTACCTATTGGGATGGAAGAAATCTGAGAGTAGAGATCCAGCATACGATTGCCATCTACATCTACGAGGTAGTTCCCTCGGCTCTCTTCATAATTGCAAAAGAAGTGCACAGCTTCTGCATTCTTCAAGGAAAAAGAAAAATTAGTGCTTTAAAAAGTGGCAGTATGTAGGAAGGTGCAACTAATGGTTATACAGCAAAATCTGATAAAAATATCTAATGCTAAGATTAAAAGACATTATAATTCATAATGGGAATTCTCTGTACAGCTATTTTTATAATGACTGGTAAAAGGGCAAGGCTTTACTTTTTCTACAGAAACTAAGCACAAACTTGGAGAAACTTCTCATCTTAGGAAAGCACTATGTACTTAGACTGACATACTTTTAAACTCAAGCCATAATATACCTTGTTTTCATTGGCCACTCTGTAACAGCTCTGAGGTTTTTCTTTAAACACATATGCTGCAAGAAAAACCCCTAATGCTAGCAAATTGATCCTGCACTACTCAAAATGTACTACAAAGGATTTTATTCAAATGCATATATAAACCACATGTAATGTACTCAGTGTGGAAACTCAGAATCAGTGCTCCACCTTTCTCTGTGGCATAAACATACAAATCAGGATTTTAAAACAGGTTCTGAAATCAAAGTATTAACACCTCCCAAAGCACAGAAAACTTGATAAATTACCTGAATGCCATTCAACTTCTTCATTAATTCCTGTGGAAAAACAAATGTCAGAGTCTCAGGTGGGTAAATAGCAAACAGTGATGGAGAATGTATGTTTCTTTAATATGTCTACATGAATCATAAGCAAACTTTGTAGTCCTGTGTGCTTACCAGGCAACTCTACCTGCCGCAGGAACTTTCATGGTGCATCTTGCAAATATTACATACAAAACTATGACCTGTGGTATGCAGAGCTAAATGGACTGCAAACACAGTTTAACTATAAATCTCCAAAAAGGGAAAGCTGTCTCTCCTATGTTAACTGAACTAAGAAAACAAGAGAGAAATCAGAAAATAAGAGAAGCCAGAGTCACACAGAAGGGATACTGGTACATTGGTTCTAGAAAGACAGCTCCTTTTTATTAAAAAAAAGAAAAAACCTCACAAAACCCAAAAACCTACCACATGTACAAATGCTGACTCTGCCAGAGTAAAACAACATCCAGGAAATTCAAACTCTTGCTTCATTTCGAAACCAAAGCATTATTTCACACCATGAAAAGTTTCTATTTCAGCAGAAGAACACGTCACCAAGGCCGACCAGATGTTTTATTAAAATGATGCTCTTTTCTTTTGAATTATTCTATGGGAATTATTACTATATGGGAACTTGGCATTTGAGATTCAGATCTACCTTTAAAAGAGAGGGGCATTTTATTCATAAGCTTTTCATTCGCAACCTCCTGATAAAAGTGGATGTAGACTTATGGAATTAAGTTTATTCATATCAGATTTAAGGTTTGAAATGACATCTGTTTTCTAGCAAGTTAGACATAGCTAAAGATAAAAAAAACAAGTTACTATACTTCAGAAACTTACTCTAGATCGTGGTCCAGGAACTTCTGTCTTCATCAGAGGTCCATCATAATCAAAATCCACGTCAATTTTAGCTGCAGCTTGACTGATATACCTGTGTCCTGTAAGAAATAATGAAAACCTGAGTACAGACCATATTTTTGGTACTCTCCTTTTAGAAGGTATCTTGCCTTACTGAGAACACCTCGCAGATGAGACCAATTGCATTAAACCGTCTGAAATGAACAATGTATCTCATCTTTGACCAGTCTTAAAAGAAAACAATTGCCATTAAGGTGGCTTAAAAAAACCCCAAACCAAACCAAAAGATCCTAAGGCAAATAACAAGGCAACTCTAGAGAAACTGTAATTTCTCTAGAAAATCCTCCTGTAAAGCACAGGAGGATTGAGAGTACCTATCTTTCCATCTCTTTTGTTGAGTCTGTCCATTATGCCCTGTGCAACCTTTTCCCACTCCTACACAGAGATGGTTACCAGTAACAACCAAAAAGCCTGATGGAGTCCACGAGAAAAATCCAGTATGATTCTTTTCAATAGCTCAAAGAACACTCTTTGGGAAAGATTTGTCACAGAAAGGTAAATAGCCTTGTCTCACATCAAACCAGCATTCAGAGGTGCAGCTCTGAAATCTGAGTCCCAGTCAATGCTGATTTTCCTTCTGATCTTGCTGGGTTTTATCCACATGTGTAGGGAATCATAATAAACTTGACACCTTAATGAAAATACAAAGGCAAAAATCACCTGTGCTTCATGGTAGCAGGCTTTGCTTCCCTTTCTGAAATAACTGTTTCAAAGCAAAGGATTTAGGCAAACTTCATATGACAGAGACAGTTCTGGTAAGCATGTATTACAAATATGTACATATTCCATTAAGGGGATTAAGGGATAATATGGGGATTGTACATTTGCAAAAACAGGAAGTTTTTTCTGCAAAAACAGACACCAAAGCTCTACCAAGGTGACCAGCAAGAGACTATGAGCTTGCTCTGCACGCTTGTGGTTGCATGTTGAACTCAACCAATGTTCTTGGCAATTACATTTTTGTCATGGAGCATCTGCAAGCCTCTACCCAGCATGGTATCAACAACAAACTCATCTTAATACTCTTAACCTGGGGGTATCACACTTGGACCTGAAAGAAGAGAGCACAATTTTTTTTTAATATCTGTGGCAAGCATTTTTAAGCAATTTGGATGGCCCAAAATGAAGGTCCTTAGCTCTCCCTGTCACCAGCTGCAGCTCAGATCCAGGCTCAGCATGGGAAGTCAGGCAACACCAGCTCTTGCCTGGGGCACATGGAGCAGCAGGGTTTGAAGGTACCTCTCACCACATCCTGCTGTGCCAGGGCCGTGCTGCCAGGTGCTAAACCAATAAACTGCCCCCAGTTTGACAGAGGTGCAGGGAGGGAGATGCCTGGGCAGGCAGGCCAGCAGTCAAACACATGGAAATCCTTGGGGTACAGCACTACCACCAGAAACCCTGGCAGCACCAGCCCCTCTTGGACTACCATCCACACCCACTTCTCACTGTCAGAGCTCTGTTCCAGCAATGTACTGAAAATGCTTTGTGTTTGGAAGTAACAGTTGTTAAATAAACCAAATACCTATGAAGGAAAACAGAAGGTATCATGTGATATTGCTCGGCAGTGCTCCGAGCACAGCCATTCAGCCAAAATTTCCAACTGTGACTGGAGACATTGTGTCAGCCCAAGCTGGGATGTGGCAAGCAAGCTTGATTTCAAGAAACTATTTGGAAAATCACCGCCCTTTGAAAGCATCTTTAAGACTTAAAGTCACTGCTCATCTTGGGAAAACTTAGTCTGCAAAGATGATTATTCTCCACAGCTTTAATTCAGATGCATCAGTGCCTCTCTGCAAAGCTATTAATAGGTTTCATTACAGCAACACCATTTTTGTGTCATTCTGTTTAGCATTCATGTAAATTGGAGACTGCATGGCAACAGCTCCACTGGGGGGGAAAAAGCTACTGCACACAGAAGATCAAAATCTCCACAATTCATAGACAACAAGGCTGCAGGTTTAAAAGGGGACACTTGCAAGTCTAAAAGGGGAAGAGACCAAACTAATGCTTTTGTGCACCCACGCCTTCCCCAATGGAGATCCCACCAAACCTGCTGCAAACATTTTGGCTTCTCCTATGTCCCCTTCTCCCCCTCCCCCCTAGGCTCTGGGTGCTATTTCTTTTGCCATAAGACGAAAGCACCAAGAGGCACAGAACATACGGGACATTTTGGGACTAACAGGAAACATATGGAGATCCAGCATCGCACTTGGAATCATTTGACACAGCTAGAGTTAAGACAGGTGAGCTATAACCTGTATGCTCAGTCTTCACTCTCCTCCTCCCCACCCTGCCTGGTGCCCTGCTGGCAGAGACCCTGTGCCACCACATTCCCTCTGCTCATCTCCCAGGATCCTCTCATCTGGAGAACACCTCCTGTAGCTTGCCCGGGCTGGGACTGCAGCCAGGGGCTACTAGAGGACTTCAGGGCCAAAGTCCTGATGTGGCAAAATAAAACAACAAGAGGAGGAGGGCATGATTGGGTTATGCAAAAATAAAAAAAGTACTTTAATGTTACAAAATAACGAACTGAAGAGAATGCAAGCACTGTGTAACCACAAAAGGGAAGGACCAGGGTGCAACAGTTCCTTGTATAAGGTAGGTTAAGGGGCAGAGTCTGAGGGAAGGGTACCAATCAGGAGTGATCATTAGGAATATACAAATTACTGCTGCAAGAGCAAACCAATGGAAACAGGGGGAACAGAGAACATTCTAGCAATATCTGCCTAACGACTCTGAGGGTGTGGTGGGAGTGATCCTCATGCTCACCTAACTAAGGTGGTTTGTTTATCGACACTGGGGCACTTGCTTCCAGACGTGCAAGCAAAAGCCTTTGGTTTGCTTGACCCCAACAACCTCCTTCCTTGTCAATTGAGTTCTAACAAAAATGCATTTGTCTGGACCATGATTAAAGATTTCCTCCTCTGCAAACACCCAAGCCATTCCTGCAAGGTCCTGACTGCCAGGCTCTAAAATCCAGAACAACAGTCCTGGCCACCTGGGAGGGGTGGATGACAGTCCCTCTCTTTCACTTTCCTGAAGGATGGTCTGTGAAATATTTTAACAGATAAGGATTCTAAACTAAACACAAATTCAATTATTTCTCTACACAAGTCTTGTTGTGGATACTGCAAACAGCATGACCTCCCCTACAAAAAAATCCTATTTACAGAGCTGTATAGCAAGGATTTAAGTTAGAGAATATTTCAATCTTGCACTAACTTGTTCAATAGCACAAGTCAAGAGGGGGTTTCTTCCTTCAGCCAGGCTGTGTAACAATGACCTAAGTGGGTCAGTCTGCTTTGTAAAATTTTAACCATCATCATCATCTTTTTGTTGCAGTTTATGCCACAGTCTCTTCTGCACAAGCACATTGAACCAGGTATCTAAGGACATATCTGAGTTAACAAAAATGAAGCACCTTGCTGTTAAGTGCTGCACTACTTCACACCAGCATTGCTCATGTCTATCAACAGATGAGTTTTCAGACACAGCAAAACTGGTCAAGTGAAACCAAAACATCCAGGTCTTCCTAGGAGAAGAGTTGATTTAAGGATAATTTTTATCAAATTTGTAATGTTGGTCAATTTGTGAGATATTTTTTTAAGCAAAGGTTTCAGGAGCAGCTTATCCAAACCATAATCATTTTTCAGTAAGTCTGTGAGCCATAGCCAACTAAAAACTTAGCAACACAGGTAAACAGGCTTCCCTTGCTTTTAATCTCCTAAAGCATATGACCGGCCATCAGGTTCTCCAGGCAAGTGATTTCTAGGCTGATTCACTAATACAAATCTAATTGCACATACTTGTTTTCAGAAGCCCACAGAATGCCTCATTTTATTAACTCCAGTATAATGGCACTGTACCCATTTATTGGTCTTATGGATGCCAAAGCATTGTCCCACCTCCTGGCTCAGGCAAATATGATGGCTGGCATCTGAAAGAACAGCTTTCCATTAAAAAAACCCAAAATGCCCTGTATCACCAGATCAAAGGACTTTGAAAAGTGTTTTTTTCTTTTTTCCTTAGGTATAGGACGAATCATACAGGCAAGAACAAAACCCTCAAAAACCCAAAACTCCAACATACTAGCAAAGTCTTTGATAGTAAAAGCTAAAACCAAAGTGGAGTGAATCCTCAAACTTTATCTTTTAGTGAAGCTCTTCTCTCTGTGAGAGCATAATAATAAATGATTGGCATAAATTCACACACTTTCTAGCAAGGTCAGTGGATTTATTCCAAACACCCCACTCCACTACTCATTAGATAGGCATACTTGTTCACAGGCCTGGTTAAAAATAAACAACCCATATTTTAAGAACACAGAAAAGTTTCTCTACTTCCCCCATCTTAACTCTTTTTTCTTTCCCTACTCTTACTCAAGTAAATTCAAACTCTGATCAGGAATTGTATTGACAGTGAAAGTGGTGGCTCCTGCCGAGCTCCATCTCTGTGTGGCTCTGGGGGCACACACAGGGGACACTGTGGGCACACACAGGTGACTCTGTGGGCACAGACAGGGGATGCTGGGTGCACACCCAGGCTGTGCCAGCCACAGCATTCACACACAAGGAGCTCTCCTAGCTAAGGGCACCTGACCAGCACAGACACAAACTCTCACTGCCACACAATCTAACAGTTTTGCAGCCCAATGCTCCCTTAGTGCTCAGGGATGTGTTTAAAGCCAGTGGTTACAAAGGCAAAGAAGCCCAGCAGTTTGGAGCAGCTGAGAATTCCAGCTCAGCTGAAGGCATCAGTTTTCCAAGAACAAGGTATGGCCCCAGCACTGATCCCCTTCACACAGCCCATTTCCTCTCAGCCTCACCACTGCCCTTGCTTTGCAGGCCAAACAGGAGCTCAAGCCACTTTCCAAAGGCACAGAGGACGTCAGAGCCCTGCCAAAGGCAGCCTGGGCACTCCTGGCTTTCTGGCACCCCTGTCTCCACACCCCCTGCAATGCTTTGTTCTCTAGGCCCTGAAGAACAGCAGGACACGGGTGCTGCCTCTCCTGCTCTCCAGTGCCTGTGGCCCTGCTCACAGCACAGCTCCAGGACGTAGCTGTTCTCCTGCAAAGGCTTTTCCAGGCACTTGGACAGGGTGATTGATGGCTGCATCAATACCTGCTTTGTTTAGTCTGGAAGAGGATTTCAGGCCATGCTCTGTCTCCCTTGCTTCCCCTCATCCCCAGCATCAGTACCACACTCTCCTAACAGTGCAAGAAAATGCAAATAAATCAGGTCACTCACTGTAGTGCTTCATCCCCTGGGAAACTGCGACAGGCTCTGCTTAGCTGGCATTTCTGTCTTGAAAGTACTCAATGAGCTTTACAACTCAGCTCACATTTTTCCTGTTTGACTTTTTAGTATCAATGTATCTTGCAATAGAAACCCTGAAGATACAAGATACAATGTAATTCAGGCTACTCAAACTTGATATTTAGGAGTTTTAGACATTTGCAGGCCAGGTCCGCATTTTTGCCTCCTGAAAAGACAGCAGAGATGGGACAGGTAAAAACTGAGATTCTCACTATGACCAAGCAAAGTATTTTCAAGAATTGAGAAACCCTGGTGACAGGTCCTTAGTGAACTAACAGCATTAACTTTGTAATAAAAGGTAATCTCTTGATTTTCTGTTGACATCTGAACAAACTCCCTCAGAAAAAGGGGATTTTGTATTATATTATCTTATGAACAGGAGCAAATGACAATCTCAGCTCTCATCTTAAGAGTGTATAGAGCTAATGGGCTCTGACCAAGTGTCCTTTCTAAAGAAGCATTACCAAAGCTCTTAAATTACATTTAGCTAATATGACCAAGAACAGCATCTTTTTTTCCTGGTAAACAAAGCTGTCTCTTTTTATCATGGCAAAAGTCAAAACACAAGCATAGGTACTCTTAATGAACCTCATTTCAGAGAGCACATAGGCTGAACAATTTGCACACTTTTTTACCCATCCCATTTAAAAAAGGTGGGCATAGTAAGTTAAATTCTACTTCTCTTGCAGACTTCTCAAAGCTCTCATCACACATCATCTTTCTGAATGCTTGAATAACATCAGCAAATTATCACATCCTTTGTTTTCATCCAACAGGATGTCATCATTTGCTAGCAGGAAGAAAAGCTCGTTTCCCAACTTTGCTTCCCCCATTGCTCACTAGGACTCCCAGGCAGCAATTTTAACAAAGTACCACATTGCTATAGCAACATAATTAATATAAGTGCACTCTGCTAATTTGGTGATGCTGGTGGTAACAAAGAGCACCACTGTTGGGAGGTCTCTGTTGAGTGCTGACCTCTGATAACGTAGCAACAATCACAGCAGGGCTAGAAAGAGCTTGAAGCTCTCATGTGTTTGACCAAAAATAACACTCATAGTAACACAGTTCCCAAGTGTACAACTGGATATTACCAGGGAGAAACTCCTGTGAAAGGAGATCAGTGTACTGAACAGAAGGGACAATTCCAAGGAAAAGGAAAAGAAGAGTGAAAGCCCATGCTGGCATAGTGAGAGCTCTCAAACACAAGTGTCTTGCTGTGAAGGGGCGTAGAGGGAAAGCTCTGCATTCCCCAGGGAGGCACATGCCATGTGCCACATCACTGCTGCCCTGTGTAAGTGCAGACAGGCAACCTCCCTTGCATGCCCTAAACTTCCCCTCCACAGTGTCTATCAAACTACCTTCCAGACAGAATTTTTAGAGCATGGAGGCCCTGACAGCCAAAAGTAGGAGGACTGTGATTTCCTCCGAGTCCTCTTTTATGTGTTACAAGTAGAATCTGTTACTAACAGATCTTGAAAGGGAATGGCAAAAGGCCAGGCTAACTAGAGATGTTTGGGAAATGAACGTCACCATTACATAACATTGTGAAAACTGAGATTGCTATTTACAGAGTGCTTATGCTGCAAGAAGAAGCACTTCCACATGAGATTGCCTGTGTTTCAGCACTCCCACATACACACTTTGGATTCTCCAAAGATGAAGAAAAAAACTAGTACCACACAGGCCTTAAAGAAGTGGAAACTCCTGTAAGAAAGAACAAGAGAAATCCCCCTTCACCATCCTAGCACAATCCCAAATCAGCTCCTCAGAAGAGTTACAGAAGTCTGGTCTTGTAGTTCTTGTGATCTGAGCTAGTTGTAACATCCTCTTTCAACAGTTCAGGAGCTACAGAGCTCATCAGGACACCTCTGGAGGTGAACAACCAACCGCAAGGAACAAACAGGTGGGAAAACAGCCAGTGTATCTACAGCCACCCTTTGTGGCACAGAAGGAACAAGAAAACTGGATAGGAACATCACATTCAGTCAGCAGTCCCAACTTGGACTCTGCCTTGTATCAGAGCCTGCTTACAACAACAGGTTTTATGTGACTGTTTTTATAAAGCTCAGCTTTTTGTGAAAGCATTTGATCAGACAGAAAAGTAAAGGTTCCTCAGTCCAGGAGGAGAGGTTGCACTCCAGTTTCTAGGGCTTCAGTTGAAGCTCACCTCAATCCAAGAAGATGATTGTTCTCTGCTTCTGCCACACATCCCTCACATGAATCCAGGCTGTTCTCTCTGATTTCCTTAGGGAAGCTCATATGTTTAAATTTAAAAAAATTAAATTTTTTTTAAATTTAAAAAAATTAAAAGTCTTAGCAAGGAGCAATACTGAAGAAGAAGGTATGATGGAGAATAAATCATACTCATGGCTTTCCAGCCTCTTTGTGGTAACTGTGATGGGGACAAGTCAATAACTAGTATGAGCATCTCTCAGACTTTACTGCAGTGCACCTGGGTGCAAAACATTATTATCATCTCCAGAGAGACAGGAAACAGTCTGAGTTAGGTGAGGTACAGCCTCAGCAAGTGCTAGTCTACTTAGTGCACTGCAATGGAAAGGCACAGACTGTGGAGGAGAAAAATTGGACCTACAAGGAGAGACTCAAACAGTATTCAGCAGAGAGAAAAGTGTAAGGTCTTTGGGGAGACAATAGCTATCAAACACGTGGAAGGCTGCTGCAAAGAAGAAATAAACATTCAGCCTTTGGGTCCTTTGAGGGCAGGACAAATAGTAAGGACTTTATTTTTTTTTTCTGTTTTGAAACTTAGGCTAAATATTAGAAAAAGAGTTTTAAAGGTAAGTTCAACAATAAGCAAATTGCCTGAGGAGGCTGCAGAAGCTGCAGAACAGATCAGTATCCTAGATGTGTATGGGTGTGCACTAATGCAAACTGATGCTACCTTCAGGCAGCAGCCTGACCTTCTGCTGTGCTTTCAGTGCAGGATTCAAAGACAAATTCAACCCCTTTGGGTAATCAGCAAGTAACTGAACTACATCTCTGGAGTGCCAGCCTCTGGGCTGGTACTGCCCTACCAGCCAACAACCAACTGCCTCCAAAGCATGCAGCTTTCTTGCTGCAGTGCCCAGCTGATAAAACCAGAGCTGGCACAAAGGGAATAAACATTTACGTGCATACCACCGGTTGTGATCAACTTGCAGCACACCAGGCTGACAGGAGCAACAGAACTCAACTCAGGTAAGATGTAACACCAAGATATACCCTCATTTTAACATCATCAGTCACCTCTCCTGGCCCTGCCTGGCTGATACCCAGGGACAGCACAATGCTTTGTAAAAGGAAGATTAGGTTAGTTACTCAGTCAAGAAGGGCATGATACTTTCAGGCTTCACGTTTTTGGGTAAGATTTAATTGCATATTAATGTCATGTGTGTTGCTTAGCTTTTCCATTTTGATCAACTTAAATGGTTTTCATTTTCCCTCTTTTTTGCTTGCCAAGGATTAGCATTGTATAAGGAGAACAGTATGCAATGGTTAAGTAACTAAGATTTTCCAACCAGAGAAAGAGTCAAGGATGAAAAAATCTCCTTGTGTGAATAAATTTATTGTAGATTCAAGATGAACAGGATGATTTGCTTAATGCACAGATACAACTGAAACATGACAGCCTAGAGACATAAAGACCTACCAAGAGGCAATCTATTCCCTCCTTTCCACCTCCATCACCCCTTGGCAATCCTGTCATTTCATTAGCCACAAAAAAAAGCATCAGCCCAAATGGCACCGCAGGATTTCTGTGGGAGTAATGTACAAGTCTCTTTTTTAGCCTGTAAAGCTCTGAACTTGAGTGTTCAAAAATACCTTGGAGCCAAGCAAGCACTCTGGAGCAGAGAGCTCCTGGATGTCACCCTCAGCACTCCTGTAAAAGCCACAGAGCCCAGCAGCACTACAACCTGACTGGGACTCAGGAAAATGGCCTGGACCTCCTGCTTTGGCTACAGCCATCACAGCCTCCTGCCTGTTCTGTGAGGCAGCAGTGTCCCAGGACACAGCTCCTCCTGATGAGGGGCTCTCCTCTTGCTCTGTTGTTCCTGATTTCTGCTCACTCACACAAAGCATTCAGGTCCAAAGGCCACGGGTCTCATACAAACTGCAGCCAAGGCCCTCTATTATTTGCTTCAGTATTTTAGCAGGTTTGGAAGTTTCCTGGGAGCACAGATGGATTAATGGAGTCCAGAGCTGCTTTCCTTTCTTATGAAGATCTACACTCCTTCACTGATGGTGAGAAAGGAAGAGGAGTTTGTGCACCTGCCCTCCACTGTCCAAGTGCACCTCTGTGCTTGGGAAGCAGCACAGCTTCTGCAAGACAGTGGGAGGGAGGGACAGGGAGCATTAAGTGATGGGAAGGTGACAGATTAGCTCAAAGGACCGACAGCTAACGAGGCCTGCTTGCTGCAAGCACTTTCCATTGCCCACGATCGACCAACTGAACAATCCCTGCTCCTGCCCAGGGTGGATAATCAGTGCATCACTCCCATAAATAGAAGCGCATCCTGCACTGAAACACTGACCTAATATTTTCTAATAGTTTTAAGACCAGATTTTGTGTTCTTTAATCAAAGGTCAGTTGTTCCCCAAAGTGCATTATTTAAAAGGAAATCAATGATGTTAAAGTTTCTGAGCAAATGGAAGGGTGTGCTTGGTTTATCCTGGTAGTGGCAGAAGGAGCACAGTGGCACTGCAGAAGGTGGGCAGAAGGACAGGAGAAACACTAAGATTTACCCAGTCACAAAAAAAGCCATTCAGCCATACTGTATTCAGTGTAACAGTACATGGAATGGATGATCTCAAGACTCCACATTGCTTTGTCCAACACAGCCAACAGGAATTTAGTTTTTATATCTATTTCTCTACAGAGACTGCAGGTTTAATATACACATACACACACTAAATTTCCAGCCAGGGCCAAGCCAAAACTTGCCATTCACTTAGGAGAAAGTAGCCTGATGCTGTGTGGCAGGTTTTTATTTCACACTAGAGCTCACTCAAGGCAGAAACACACAACCCCAGTGAGGGTTCATGCCACATCTTCATGCCAGTCACACAAGACCTCTTCACAAGGGAAGATGAGCAAGGTTGTACTACACAGCACAAAATGAAAACCCAGCTGGATGATTGTCTCATCTCTGAACCATGTAGTGCCAGATAGTAAGAGCAAAGGCTGAAGAGCTTTACTTCAGTTAGCATGTTTACAAGGATGTTAGCATGTTACATGTTTTCAACTTGATACATTCTTGTTTGAAGAACGAAAAAAATCAGATATATTTTGGACTACAATTGTGGTCCACTTTGGATTACAACTGCATCATTATCTAAGATGCAGAACATCATA
The DNA here is from genome assembly GCA_018697195.1 of Certhia americana. Classification (NCBI taxonomy): domain Eukaryota; kingdom Metazoa; phylum Chordata; class Aves; order Passeriformes; family Certhiidae; genus Certhia; species Certhia americana. The sequence goes on from CM031870.1 coordinate 10,608,002, forward strand.
TTCCTCAAGTTTTGAAAGACTCAACACCACAGGACAAATCCCAGCAACATTCAAATTGGAATTCCCTCTACCAGTGCAAAGGCAACACTTACCAAATACAAAGTAGGAAAATACAAGGAAACAGAAACACTTACCAAATAGGAAGCAGGAAACTGCAAGGGAACACTTACCAAATACCAGCAGCCTGGAGTTTTGCTGCAGGCAACAGGTCAGCTGTCGACTGAGCAACATTGACGCCATTTTATCTTTTCTTTACTGAAAAAGATTCAATCTTGAGAGATTTCTTTCTGGTTGATGTTCTGGGGAGAAAAAAAAAAAAAAAAGAGCAAACACTTATTCATGTCCCTGGACATGCAGCCACTGTTACTGTGCTGTTGATTTCAACTCCCTCTTTCGCTAATTTCCATCCAAAGACACCAAGAGCATGGTTTGATGCTTTTAAAGCAGTCTCAGGATTGAGCCCCACTTCTGATTCTTGGCTTAGTCTTGCTACTGCAAATGATTTCCAGGCTAAAGCTGTATGTCACAGCTTCAGCAGGGCCAGGGAGTAAAGGTCAGTATCTATTTTCCTTTGCTCTTCCTCTCTACTTTCTCTGTATACGTAGACTCTTCAGCTCCCATTCTCAGCCATTCTGTGGTTCTACCTCAGCTGGTTACATATAAAATGACCTTGGAGAGTCAAGTAGCATGTAAGACAACATGACTCCCTTTTCACTCTGGATCACTTGTGCAGAAAGCCTGGCTGGAAGTCAGGAATAGATAAACCAGGTCATTGAATTATTATCCAGGACAGAGGTGTCCTGGTTTAGCATTGATTCATTTTTGGTATAGAATAGTTCCCCGTTTAGGGCTTTGTTAGCTTCCTGTGGATGTAACATAGAACCAATCAATAGCCAATTTTAAATACTGACACATAATTGTACCAATAAAGAGAGTGGGCATGCCTTTGTGAACACGCATTTTCAGACAAAAAAACCCAGGAATAGCTCTCTTGGCTTCCAACCTTGCAGGAAGTGGCTGGCTGGGTCTGGGCTGGCCCCAGCTCAGCCCACATGGCCGGGTCTGGGCTGGCCCCATCTCGGCCCACACGGCCGGGTCTGGGCTGGCCCCATCTCGGCCCACACGGCCGGGTCTGGGCTGGCCCCCGTGGCCCAGCTGAGATTTTCTGCCCCCGGAGGGGTGGTGAGTGGGCTGCCGAGCCCCTCACAGGGGAGTCTGCTGGACCCTGTTCCAGCAGGCAGCTGGGGACCCCTTGCCAGCAGAGCTGGCCCCTTTCCAAGCAAAGCCTGCTGGGCTGTGCCAGCTGGAGGTTGTACTGGCACCGGGAGCAGCTAAGGAAGGAATGGCCTGGGGTCCAGAAGCAGCCGTGTGGCAGCCACCCTTCCAGACTGGGAGCAGCCACATGGCTGGGATCAGAGTGGCCAGGGTGGTCCCACACTGCCACCTCAGCATGGCTCGCAGAGAACTTTATTTGCTCAGCCTCTTTGAGCCAGCTTTGCTATGGACAGAAGGACAAAAGCGGTGGTGACAGCTTTTCCTGTTTTCAACACCCCACTAGAGTCAGGCCAGCATGGCTTGCATGGCTCCAGCAGAGACCACAGAGAGGCATGGCGAGCCATATTCCCAGTGCAGAGCTTGAACCAGATTAACCTTTCAGCGTTGCAAGACTATAAAAACGGTTTCAATTGATAATAAAGCTTGAGAACAAATGACCCTACGAACACCAATTCTCTCCTGAATCAGAAAAAGGAAAAAAGGTGAAGACATGTAGAGACAATAATGTAGGATTATGAGGTCAGTGAAGAACGAGTTAAATTCTAGATGAAGGCATTTGAAGAGATGCCTTGAGCTTGGCTGAAATTCTTTTGTAGAACTATGGTAAAGATAAATTTGATATATCAGACTTTGGTTTTTTTTCCCTGTGACTCATGGAAATACATTGGGGGGGATGTAGCATTCTAGCACAGCTGCAATCAGAAGCACCAGCAGTTGAAGCAAACAGATGTTGCTGTGATCCAATCAGAAACTTGAACAGAGAGAGATGAGAAACTTTGCCCTAGAGGTAGTAGTAGAAAACCTCTGTTCCCAGAGATGAATAAAGAGAACTTTTCTTTTATGCTAGAACAGCTCATTCTTAAAATAGCACCCCAATAAATTGATATGGCCCATGAAAGCAGTGTGAGAAAGCTGCAAGGCATGGGAAGGACTTTCACACTGCAAACAGATTTTCCTTTCCCAGGTGGCTGATTCACTGTGACACTGAAGTCACGAGAGAACTGTTTCCTTGTGGAGAAGTCTCCATAGCATGGCAAGAGAAACTCCTCTCCCTAAATGAACTTAAGAAAGACTATTTTAGAGGTAGTAAACTGATTGAAAGTCACAACTTTTGTCTCTTTATGTTGTCAGTTGGAAGGAAAAGAGGGTGTGTGGGAGAGGAGAGGTATCCTGAGGTTTGTTCTGATTTTCTTATTATTTTTCTTTTAATTCTGTGAATAGCTTTCTTTATACCCTTTCAAGTTTAGGCCTGCTTTGCTTTTCTCCTAATCCTATCTCACAGCATAAAAAACCCCACCACAACAGGTTAAATTCAAACTTCACACTTATCATCGTGGCCCCCTGTATTCTCAGTAGGACACTGGAGCCCTTTGCCTGGCATTTGCACCTTGCTGGGTGCAGACCATGGGGCAGCAGTGGATTGAGGCTTGCAGTCCAAGTGAAAAAATGCCACTATTATCCATAAACCAGGAAAAAATTTAAACAAATACACTCAGAAGACAGAGCAGATGATCTTCCAGCAGAAAGAGGTCACAGTTTACAGCTTTCATCAGTCCTATGCCATCAATAAAACATGCCAGCAGAAGTTCATGACCAGATGCAGGGAAGTAGCTGAACTATTGCTACCATGATAACAAGTATTTCTTACCCAGAAGTAAAGTATCACAAATTTAGTTCCTGTAATGTCTTTATGCAAAATACTATTTGTTCTCCTTCACACTTCAGCTTTTTCAAAATATATAAAAGAAAGCAAAAATCTTCTTGCCTACAGAGATTTATAAATTCATAGACCTATTAAGACTCAGGAACAAAACCAATTCCCTGTGCCTCCCCAGACAACTGACACAGCATAGCACTTGGCTTCACTTAGTTCAAGTTAAAAATAAAGGTAGTTTGCAATGTGTGAAGGTGAGCAAACACTTGCTCAACACTTGTGCACACACTGAAAAAGCAAGATTAGCTGTGTAAGGCTTTGGGTCACAAGTGCAAAGGGAACTACTTAATTTTGTTTTCAGGAAAGAGTAACTTCACTTATACGACAAGATCATTCATTCATTATGTTTTCTCTCTCAGCTTCTTTCTTCACTTGTGCTAACTTCTGCATAATCAATGTGTGAAGATACCATGGATTTCTTATCTCATGACCACCCTCTAATAAAAACCACTCTAAGTCAGTAAGAAAATACCCAGCATCTCGACTGATGTCCTCTGCTCAGAACTGTTTATCTGGTCTGTGGAGGGCAGTGAGCCCTCAACCCAGGAATTGTCTGCGCTCCCGTGGAGGGGTGAGGTTTAAAGACAAAAAACCTGAGATACTCTGGAAGGAAAAACCCTTAAGCAAGCTAGCCTTTTCTTAGGGTGACTTTCCAGCATGCCCTGCTTTCACATGTAGATTTTATGTATCCCCTTGGCCATTCCCCCTTGCTCCACCTCTACCTTCCCTATATAAACCCAGCTCCTTCTGACTTCCCTGGTTCATTCCTCCCTGGGACCCTTCATAGCAAGATCTAATAAAAGCTTTCTGCAGAAACCCATGTGAAGACCCTACCTCCTGCTTCTGTGTTGCCCAAAAAGCTCAGATCACAAAGGAGCTGATAATCATACCAGTGAGGCTAGAGGGCCTAGAGAGCATGTCTTTCTAAAGATGCTTCTTGAGAGAAGTTGCAGCACCTTAACCACCACCACTGCAACACTGATCTATACTTCTCCAATTTCCAATTCCCTCCATAAGTGTGCTCTGAAAGTATTGCTTTTTCTAAGTCTTTAGGAAGCTGTCAAAAGGTGAACGCAACTCAGCAGAAACTCACCAAAGGAGCAGTGCAAACATACTTAACAATCCACCAAGGTTCACTCCTTGTTCTCATGCCCTTCAGTCACCTCCCATGGTAGTTTTGCTGCTAGCTGCCCAACTTTCCTTCTCCACTTCCAACTTTTCCTTCTCATCCTGTGAAGAGGATGAGATGCCTCTTCACATACAGAGCAAACACACCTTCCAGTCACATTCCATGGCTGTTCTACCAGTGTAAAGGTTTCTCTTCTTCCTTCCCTAGGTGAACCACACCTATGTCTGCTTCTGAAACATTACTTATTTCTAATTATATTTACTGTTTATCTCGTGTCCTTTAATAGCTAAACTACAGTATTCATTAGAGGCTGAAAAATATAATTGGAAATTATATTTGCTTTCTGAACTACTTGTAGAAAAAAATTACTGCATGAGGCTTAAAAAAAAAGTAGCTTAGCCCTAATTTTCCTTGACAGTTCTTATATAAAAAAGTTTTCCCATTTTCTAGTCCAGAGTCAGAATAAATCATGTAATATCACATGTGAGTATAACTAAACCTAGCGTCTTTTCCCTCTCCATTATGCACACAGGCTGTCACAGGAAATCAGCTGATGTGATTGGTATCTTAGTGTAAGCACACATTATTTGGTTATCACAGTAACTCATTGAATTTTGCCTCCATAACCCATCTCCTGATCAATTCCCACCGGCCCAGCCTGATCCAGCATTGCAAGCAGCAGCAGTTTGCAATCCAGCAGAAATCAGCTGTCCTGCACATGCCAGAGCTGCAGCAATGTCACGCTCCATCACCACTGCTGCTCCAGAGCCACTGCACACCCACAAATCTCCAAAATCCAGGCAAAACACAGCCACCAGTTTCAGATATCTGACAGGAAAGGGGATGGGAAGGACCATCAGACCATGAAGATGTGACACCCTTCCAAAAAAAAGATTCGTTTTTTTAAACATTTTTCTAAACATTTTTCCTCCACTGGCAACTGTCTGAGCTGGAGCACGCCATCAGTGGAGATGACTCCACAGAACTGCTATTCTGAAGAGAATCTCAGTACTTTAATTTTCCAAATACATTTGTATAATTCTGTCTGTAATTTTGTATTACATAAACTGTGTTTGCCACTGTATATGCTTAAGTCACAGCCACATTATTCTTGTAAGAAAAACTATTTTTATTTTTAAAGAGGAAGCTCAGTCCAGTTATCACACATATGAAACATAAGGATATGTGGATTTTTTAAATACAGACTATGAAATTGGATGCATTTTTTTTAACAGCAGCTGCTAAATTTCTGTACCAAAAGATTATTTCTGACACAAAACTAATTAGTAGGGGCAACAACAGTCTACAGCAACAGCAGCCTACTGGGAACACAGAAGTATTATTTCCATGAGTGAACAAAACTGTGTTTCTTGGGGGGGGAAATCCTGGAAAAAGTTTTACAAACAGGGGGCTTGATCCAGATACAAGAATGAAAATAGACAAACTAGGAGTTCATGCAGCAATTTCACTCTCTAGCAGAGAAGCTAATGAAGCATCACATCACATGCCAGACTGCAGCTCACAGAACCTACTCTGGAAAACATCCTCTGGGGAGGTACAATGGTAAAGGCAAAACTGAGACCCACCAGGATGGGAGAAGTCAGCTCTGCAAATTTGTGTCTCTTTCTCGCAAGTCTACCACAGACACAGAAAACTGTTTGAAATTCATGGGGGCACATTCATCTGTCCCTCAGCTGCTCCAAACCCATTTAAGCAGGAACAATCAAGTGGTTTAGAAACAGCAGCACAGGCTGCATTGAGCAATTACTTCACAAGGCTTCCAAAAAGTGGACTTTGGGGAGCTGGGGAGCAGGGAGGGACCTAAAGGCAAATTCGTTCCTTTTTTTACTGTTTTCCTTTGATTGACTTTTCTAGGCTGCACAGCAAGGGTATAGTCATGCTAAGTGCTAATTGTGATATTTCCAGCATCTCTCACTCTTAGCCCTGTTTGCTTGGATCCACCTGGATATGAACCCAGCACTAGGCTCACACACTATGAGCTGCACAGGGGCTGCTGGTGGGTGCAGAGTCCTGCCCCTCTCTCAGAGCTCACAGCAGTACCAGCAGTAAGCCCAAATGCCAATCCTCCTTTCTCATAGCCAGCCTGCCCTGGCATGCCCCAGGGTGAGCTGGCACAGACAGGCTGCAAGGAGGGAGTCCCTCTGTGGCTCTTCATTTCACAGCTCAGTGTGCTTTGACACTGCTCTTTCTGCATCTGCCTTTTAACAGCAGAAGGATCTGCAAACTGAGGAACCAAATCAGCTGTGGTTCCTGAGACTGAAAAGGACAATGCTGAAAAGTCAGGCAGGACTCAGGTCCATCCTGGACTTGTTAAAGGGGTGCAAATCTCCTGGTTTATAGTGTTCATGTACAAGCATCTTTAATGATGTAGGCGGATTAGCTCAGGTATTTTACTTCTATGAACAGCTCAAGAAAATCCCAGAGTCTGGAACAGCCCCACAATTTCACAAAGAAATAGAAGTATGGGCAAGGTAGAAGACAGTCTAAGCTGTCATCTGTTAAACTTGTCCTTCCTTAGTCTGCATTCGAGGAGGAATCAGGTTATGCAATGTCATCGTGGTTTCTGCATAAAAAGATCCAAAGAACACAACACTTGCTGTTTGAAAATGCACAGCCCCACCCTCCTTTGGGGGGGTCAACATCCAGCAGATCAAAGCAGGAAAACAACTGAATGAGTTCACCAGTTATTGACACAGTGTGACGTTAGAAATCTGACTTGTTGCTTTAGCCACTTTAAATGTAGTAAACAACAATGAAAGAGGCCTGGCAACATGTTGATGTATTTAACTTCAGTTTACTTGGTCCTAGCAGCAGAGCTATGGGTTCAGTATATACTATGTATTTATGAAAGCCTGAGTGCACAATGAAACACAACAGGTACTTTTATTTCAGCTGGGGTTTTATTCCAAAATAGAGTTCTGAAACAAATTTGGATTAGTTTACAACAGCATTTGCAGGAGAATTCTGTATGAGCAACACCAAAAATTTAGAAATTCAGTCAGAGGTAGGCTAAAGTTATCTAAAATGAAATAGAATATAATTGAAAAGTCCTGTTAAGAGGAAGTTGCAAGAAAATTTACATCTAGTGTTCATAAAAGGCTGGCATTAGATTTTTTCATTAAGTGTCTATATAGACCCAGCACAAACCAGAGCTGGAACCCTCAATTTCAAGAAGAACAGTACCTGACAGCATCCTCATGAGAGGACACAGCAAAGAAAAAGCTTCTCATCCCCCGCCTTGGTCAACCAAAGGCCACAGCCTCATACTCCAAAAGTGAAGGTGGTTACATGCACCCTACAACATGGACCCCACACAGCAGGGTCAGGACAGAGATGGACATTGAAAGAGGTGTACTGGGTTTGCAGAAACCAGCCAAAAAGACAGCCCTGAGCATTTTGAAGCTCAACACTTACGTGGCCCAATTTCATGGGCAGCAGCCAAGAAAGAGCAAGGTGTGGCTGTCCCCTAGACGTGGCGAGCCTGTGCCTGCAGAGCTCACCAAGGCAATTCCCACCAGGAACACCAATAACAGGCCTGCACATGGAAATGTGTATTTACCACCTACATGGATTTTGCAAAAAACCACTTTCCAAGCTGACAGGCTGCTTATGTCCCTAATAATCTTAATAGCTTTGTGCAGAACAGGATGTAATTGAAAACTCCATGATTGTACTTAAGTTGTCAAGGACACAGTTGTCATAGTCACAAGTAAAGCTCAAGTGTCGGTTATTCTGGGTTGCCTATTTATTTATCGACACCAACAGCGTTGGACAGTCCCCACGAGTCTTCAGAAGAATAGAAATTAAGGGACTGGTTTTGTCCTTCAAGTCTTGACGAAACAGTAAATACTGCACACAAAAGCATAATAAACTGTTTTTTTGCACGGCTCCCTTCTCTCCCTCCACATGAAGCTGGCATTCAAATCAGTCTGCTGTGAGCACTGCAACAAAAGCACAAACCAAGCTGCACTGCACAAGATGAAAACCTCACACCTACAGCTTGGAAGCACAGTCTATTATCCATCAGGACACAAAAATCCCTATCTGCTTCATGGCACCTGCACTCAGGTCAGGGCTGAACCAGCAGCAAAGCTAGAACAGGTTCACTCCTTCTATCAAGTTTTAAACCTCATTTACAGTCTAAAGTCTCACTACACTCATGTGTCCAGGTTATCCTCCTCAGATGCCCTCTAAGCAGGTGGCTGAATATGAATATATGACTTTCTTTTTTTTTAAAGTAAAATCTTTCTGCTCTTGTCTCTGTTTTCCTTCTCTCCAAAAAACACTGGGCCAAGGGAAGACTACTGGTCTCTAAACTAATCAATAAGAACAGGTAGAAATGTTGTGATTATAGCACACTAGGATCCAGGTGACCCACTAAACTTCTGAGCAGTTCATTTTTGATCCAAGAACTATTGGCACAGCTAAGGCGGGATGAGATATGCCTATACCTTCCCTGAGAAAGAAGTACATTGTCTCAGGAAAAGAAAAATGGAATTGAAAAAGCATCTGCTAGAAATCGGGCAAGTTCCAGATGAAAAGGAAACAATACTTACATAAATGGCATAATGGTACATAAATGCTGATAAAACAAGCACAACTAAAACTACATTAGCTAAAAAATGCTATATTTGGAAGGAATTTCTTAGTAGTTGCCCCTGAAGAAACCTGCACATTGATATTTCAGTAAACTTTACCACAGAGGTACATATAATAACATCTCTTCAAGCCTATATTAAACATCTCTTCAAGCACATTTTAAATCCATTATTTTAAATGCAGATGGCAACAACATGCTCAAAACATGCCTGTTCATTTCCACACATTTCCCAGACCAAAACAGCGCAGTTCACAATGGATTAGACAAATTATGGCACAGCCATGCTTTTCAGATTAGCTGCCCTACAAGCATTTTGTAGCTTTGAAAAAATTAACGTATTGCAAAATACCCTCAAGTGCTATTTCCAAGGAAATTCAGTTATATTCGTTATAAGTAAGATTTTATTCCTAGCATCTTACTGCTGCCTCCTCAGAGATCAGGAAAATAGATAGATAAACAGCATCAAATAAAAGCACAATTTATTTTCCTGTGTCATAAGGCATAAAATAGCTCATTTGGAGACAGCCTGCACCAACCAAAGGAAACGTCTTAAGTCGGGCAAGTGCTCTGGTTTTTCAAGGTGACCCCCAATTCCAGCTGAGGACATGGAAAAGCAGAGCCACACAGGAGATTTCCTGTACAAGGGGTCCAGAAAACAAACCCAGAACAGCTATCCGTGCGTGTCCATGGCAGGGACACCGTAACAACACACACACACCTCTTCTCAAACACAAAATCCCACATTCCCCTCTGGGCACAGAGCGTGCAGCGTGGCCAGACTCTGCGCCCACCCCACCACCCGCAGGCACACAGCAAAGGCACTTACAGGACTCGGATGTAAACTCCAGCTCTCCTATGGGAAGTGCTGCTCCCTGCTTCACTGCCTGCTTCCCTTCAGTGCAGGGTGCTGCTGGTCGCGCTGCTGAGGAATGCCATTGCTGCCAGCTCCTTCCAGCAGCCGCGCAGCGGGGACAGGCATCACCCAGAGGAAGCCCTGCGCTGCAGCCCCGCAGCTCAGCTGGGGGGGATGCCCCAGTTAATGAAGGTTAATGGAACCAGCTCCTGGCAGTTACAGCCTGTGATCAGCCAAACCCTGCAGAGAGGAACACCCTACTCGCCTCAAACCTGAGACTATCTGGCTCTGGAATGTGGGTGTCCGAGTTCATCTGAAAGCCTCCTCGGCAGCTTTCTGAGACGCAGAGCCAGACTGTGTTAAGGTTTGAAATGGCTCCTTAGTTTTCAACACTTGTGAAAGCTGAAGAACAGGTTTTGTCCCTAAACCCCTTATTTTACTCTAATTGCAAATATCCCGAGGGTGACACCCAGGCACACGACTGTCACAAAATAACCTTGCTTTGGTTCATTCCCTTCAGGTGGTGCACAGGCAGCACGGCAGCCAGCATACATCCCAGCAGCACCTCCCACTGCACACTGCTCCCGATGGGAATGGGGGAGATGTGTTTACCCACAAAACACCAGCAGCATCCCTTCAGGCACAGGGATGCAGGGAAAAGCAGCACAGGGTGCTATGACCGAGGCTGGACTACCGTCACCAGGTTGCCATGGTGCTGGGGGGCAAGAGGGAAGATGCGCCAGCATGCAGAGAGAGGCTGAGCCGCTTCAGATTTAAATCCCTGTGACAGCATTTCAGCTGAGCCACTGCACGGTTGCTGTGGCAACCAACGAGTGAAAAATCACAGAGGAAATCTGTAATTATTACAAGCGAGGTGGTGACTTACCCACTTGAGTAATCAGGGCATTGAAACAGCTCAAGCAGAGGAGGGAGAGCTCATGCCCCCCAACAGGCAAGGCTGCAGTGCAGCAGGGAGCCAGGCACGAGATCTGAGCTGAGGGTCCTGCTTTAAGCTCTGTAGGTTCCAGCTGTGGGATACAACACTTGAGCAGGATGCTTCCTCAGCACAGGGTTCAGACTGGTTCAGTTGATTCAACTGGTTCAGTTGCACCCGGTTGGCAAAAGGGGGAGATGAGGGAGCAGCCAGAGCAAGCACCAGACTTGTGCTGCTGGTTCAGCACAAGCAGAGTCAGGTGCAAGGAAGGGCCTGAGGCAGGCAGAGCCAAGGACAGATATCAACAGTACGGGACAAAGATGGAAGATGCAATGCTTACCAGGAAGCAGGTAAGGTCCCCGAAAACTGATTCCAGTGTGTGCTGCTCCTGCAGCATCACACTTCCTTATGCCCGTTCTCTCAGAACAGACACAGCAGCAGCATTGGTTGAGTTGGGGTGGGTGTTGTGATGGTCACTGTGCTAACACAGGAACAGTGAGGGACAAAGTCATTCAGGCAGAGCAGACACACTCTGCAGTGTCTCTGTTGTAACACTACCTGGCCCAGGTAATTTACACACCAACAGATGCCACACCAGCATCCACACAACCCATTTACACCTGTTAAGAGTACAGGTTTTAAAATCACCATGTTGTTTTCCAGAGCTTTTCTACACCAAATGGACAACTGATAAGCATCCAGAAAAACTGCCAATCAAAATGCCACTAACATCAACAAAGAAGAAAATCCAACGTGGTTAATCCCGTTCTGGTTCCCTTCTCCTTTGCTGGCGACTGTAGCCTGGAATCTCATGTGAGTACTGTCAGCAACTCCCAAGAAAGGAGCACAGACTGCAGATATTTATAAGAGAGATCCCATAACATGCAGTTGATTTGATCCAAAATAAGAACTGAACCTCATCCCTCACCTTCTTCATAATTTATTAATTACATATACAGACTGTAAACTGGTCTGTACTGGTTACCAGTCATTAGAACAAACTGGTGGCTCTAAACGGAACCTGTTAGCCAGATAATCTACCACAGTAAGTGCCACAATCCTATTCAGGTGGTTAATGCAGGTACACATCACAAAGCAGAGGGGAAGGACTGGGAAAAGCTATAGGTGCTTAGACTCACCCTATATAAAGCACTGAATTCAAGAGCAATTCATTGGTTCAGTGATTTATTACTACACTTATTCAGTGTAGTAATAATCAAGATTACAGCTCCTAAGGAAGACTGAGGTTCTTGTGCCTCTGCTGAATGTTGCCTTCGATGATGTGAGGCTAAACTCATTAAACAAAATGATGCTGGATGAAAAGTACTTTGTACTGCACAGTGCTAACAAGTTATATGAAGGCAACATCATCTAGCGACTCCAGTCAGCACCGTGCCACATCGTGTTGAGTCATGTCGTGTCCAACTGCTTGGAAACCCATCCTGCAGAGAGACAACAATTCCATTGCAGACTTTTATTTGTAGTGGATTTCTTTTGCTTTAACCCTTGCACCAAAAGGCTTAACACCAAACTGCCACTTCCTAGGTAGAGCCTAAATTCTTGCTGTTCTGTATGGCTGCCTTCATTCCTCCATGCCCACAATTACCCTGCCTGTCAGGCTGGGTGCAGAAAGAGGATGACAATGACTATTTAAGTCCTATTTCAGGGCAAAAAATTTGCAAGTCCTATGTCAGTTATTTGTAGCAACTATAACTTAAAATTTTATCTAAAATGCATTAAAAATGTGCAGTTCACAAAAGTAGAAACTCTAACAAAACCCCAAGGACTTTCATTTGATTTAATCAAGAGAATAGTGGTAACGAAATCTATTTGAACAGTCGGTCATCTCAAAGGATGTGGCCAACCACCTGCACTAAGCTCACATTCTGCTCTGATTTGCAGTTGTCACAGGAAGACTCACTCATTACACAATCCTTAACTGTTAGAAAGTAGTCTCCAGCTTCAGGAGAACCAACTGATAGTATATTTCTCTGCATCAATGCTACAAACATCCTTCTGAAATACACAATGATGATACAAGGCAAAACTGGGATCAGATTCTGGCCAGGCTGGTCCACTACACCAAGTAAAAGCAATGGCTAGCATCAAAGATATTTTGTTTTTTATGGAAATTATTGGAAGGTTTACTGTGCTACCAGTGCATTTCACTGCAAATGATGGCAAATTCCTCCAGAAGCAACTCTACAGCCCTCCCTTAACCCCTGCCTCACACCCTAGAAAGCATCTGCCACACTTTGTTAAGTAAAACAAAGCATTTCAAACAACACAGCTACAATACTTGAGGAAAATTCAGTATTGAGAAATAGCAGCTCCAGGGTAGAGACAAGATGTCAAAATCCTAAATGTCATGCACATCTGCAAGAAATGGGAACAAAACACATCAGTATCACAAAGCAGAGAGCAAAGCATGCAGGACACTCAGCACCAAGTCTTAGTCCTCCTTCAAAAAACAGAGGTGCCACAGACTCAACAGCAGGGTCTCAGGATCCCAAACCTGTATGAAGAGGGAAATCAATGCCTCTCTTAAGGGCTTGTTGTATTTGGAGAAGGAATATAACCCAAGCTGAAGTGTCATATCAACTTTTGCGTACTGTGAGCAGTAATCACTAGGTTTAAAATATATTAAAATATATTTTAATATGACCTTAAAATATATTAGAAAGTATTTCAATGCAGTTGGAAGGAAATAAAGTAAGACTATATAAATATTGAGCCCAAGTTAATTAAAAAAATCTCAACAAACGACTTGCAGACAGTAGGATAAGGATCTTATGTGGCTAAGGAGGATTACCATGAAGGGCAAAACAAAATAAAAAGGACAACTGGGATTGCTTAGCTTTGTGGGAAAGCCAGCATACTGCAGCTTTCCAGTGGCTGGCCAGAACACTGCTTCCTAGCCTCGTACATCCAATAACTTTACACTCTGTGTACAGAGGCAATTTTTCTTTTGTGAAGGAAGTTAAAAGGCTCATGAACAGAGCGGGATTCAGCACAATCAATACCACTAACTGCAGGGTTTTCATTTGGTGGGCAGATGTTGAGCTTGAAAAAGTCAGAGGTTGCACATGTGCAGGGCACACCTGAACTGCACCTGCAATACTCATTAATCAGTAACCACTGTAACTCCCACTGACCTAGGGACAGGGGGATCACCCCCATCTGCTCTTCAGATTTAACTGCTTTAAATTCCCATTAAACATTCCATTCACTTTCAGAAGGAATAGGATATAGGAATTAAGCACAATTACTATGCAATTATACTGTTCAAAAGTCCTATTATTTCCTGTTCATTCAGGCAATAGGTAAAAAGGATCAACAGTTGGGGAGTTTTCAAAACAGTTCAGGAAACACAGATATGTCCACAGTGTTAAAAGGAGTCTGTTACTAAATTCCCTAGTATGTTTAGAACATTATTTTTGGGCTCCAGATGGAGAAAGAAACCGGTGCCAATCTGATTCAGCAAGATACGTGTTTCTCGAGTGGTCCCTTTTACTTCACTGGGCCCACTCACAAAACTAGAGTTGGGAATGAGCCAAAGAACTCTGATGAATTAAAGGCAAGGTAGAAAAACCAGGAACTGGAAGGCTCTCTGGTGATCAAAACCCGAAAGTTACCCATTAGGGAAAAATCCACAAGGCTACTGCATGAACTGTGCTTATTTACTCCTTATATATTGCCTGCTTAATCCAACTAATGAATCTGCTGCATTATCACATAGAGGTACTAAATACCTGGATACAAATTTGAGGAGATAAATTGGATGTTACTAAGTGTGCTAATGGCTAAACTCACTGGTGAAGGCTCATTGAGGTACATCTCTAGTGCACCCTCAACTCTCATGGTAACACTGACACCCACAAGAAACTGGGCTCTGCTCTTCAGTCTAGCACATCCAAGTGGAAATTTTATGCACCAAATTTAGGTAGTTAAAAAGCATTGACTAGTTTTGGGAAAACTTCCATAAAGATTTGGACAAATCTTTATAGAAGTTCTAATACAAGTTGAGCAAGTCCAACTTACTTGCTGTGGTAAGAGAAGAGGGACCTGGAATCAAGAACCTGATGAAGGAAGCCTTGTATAACTGCACTGTTAAGAGAGTCTGCATAAACAGTGGGAAAACAAACCCAGGATAACTACTCCAGGATGAGTACAATCAATATGGAATAACGAGCTAGTAGTTAAGCTGAACAGCTTGTTTACTTATTTAACAAAAACCTTTTGTGAGAGATATGTAAGGATAGCTTATAAAAGTAAGCAGCATTAGCACAATGGGACAGCAAGTGTTTCCCTTCAGAGTGCTGCCCTCACCAGTACTTAACCTCTCTCAAGAAGGCACTGTCATAGAAGCTCAGGAAAAGAACAGCAAATTTCCCTTCTCCTTCATAAAATCAGGGTTTCACCAAATGGATGCAATTGCAGGATTTATCAGCAATCAGGTAATTCTTCACAGAAGATATATCACATGCTTTGTTAGTGTCAATATCATCTTAAGCTGCCCCTTTTCCTTCTGCTGTTAAGTAGTGACAATAAATAAAAGACATTCAGAGGTTGGAGTTTCGAAAGAGATGAATAGAATGTGGCTGCAAGCCTGCTAATCTTGCTCACCAGCCAGAGCAGAGGATCAGTTATGCAAGGCTGCATGTGGATTTTGACCAGATATAACAAACAGTTCCTTTCTCATCTCTTTTCCATTTGAAACAACAAAAGAGAAGCTGTGAGCCATTTCCTATAATTTATCAGATCACCCTGGAAACTCATTTTCTCTGCATATTTTCTGGGGGAAAAAGAAGATACTTCATGCAAGTGTTGCATTCCAAAATGATGCAACCAACCTGGAGTTTGCAGGGTAGTGGCACCTTCTTTTCTGAAGAACCCCACTTTGAGCTAGCTTTCTTGCCACCTGCTTCCATCACTCAGTCTCCCATCCACACCAGAGAGATTCCTAATTTGGGGAAATCACTAAATCCTTTTTGGTGTCCAGTGGAGTCACAAGTTCAGCTCAGAGCAAACCAGTGAAAGGAAACAATCAAGCGGTGTGAGGAACAAGAGGTCCACTGAGGAGCCACCACAGTTTACTCCCTGTCGAAACATCACCTACCCACAGAACCCACAGCCATAGTCAGTCCTACCATTTTGATTGAACCAAGTCCCACTACACCAAGATCTACAGAGAAGCAAAACAATGAACTCTAATCTGATACACAATCAGGTAATGCTCCAATTTTTATGAATAAATGAACAGCAGGAATAATACAGCCTGCATCAGAAACAAGAGGTGCTTTCCAATCACCTTCTTGGCCAAGGGAAAAAAAATTACAGATGAGAAATTAGGCAAGCAGTCTCCTGTTACTGCTAGAAGGAAATGGCGTTTGAATTTCATTATTGCAAGAAGAAAAGCACAAGATTTGTCAGTGATAGTTACTGCAATGCACAGATTGTTGCTGCAAACAGTAGTCCTTCCCAGTCAAAGACCCTATAACATGAATCCAGCCCCTGGCACTGCTTGTCATTGTCTCCACTTGCTTCTACTCCCTCCCTTTGTAACACTAACCAGCTCTTTCTATGTTTTGCTTCAGCTGCTTTTCACAACAGCCAAGGCAGAAGCATTATGTTCCAGCAGCCTCTTCCAATACCCAGGGCCCAAACCACAGAACAAAGGAAGATTTGCTCCCCTGCAGATCCATTACCTGGTAAAACAAGGAATGTGGAGTTCATCCGAGCCCAGCTCATCCTCTGCTTTCCTACCTCCACCAGCACACTCTGATTGTGTAATCCTATTTCTCTCTCCAGGAAGCTGCATTGCAGCAATAACTGTGGAGCAAAAAACAAGACTTGCTTTATACTGGAACTGAGAGTGGAGAACATGACAGTGAATGGCAGCTCAGTCCATACCAGGTAAATCCCATCCCTCACACCTGCAGCTCAGTCCATACATACTGAACTTGAGAGTGTGGAGACATGACAGTGAATGGCAAGCTTCCTATCCATACAGGTAAATCCCATCCCTCACACCTGCAGCTCAGTCCATACAGGATAAATCCCATCCCTCACACCTGCAGCACAGTCCATACAGGTAAATCCCATCCCTCACACCTGCAGCACAGTCCATACAGGATAAATCCCATGCCTCACACCTGCAGCTCACTCCAAACAGGTAAATCCCATCCCTCACACCTGCAGCTCACTCCAAACAGGATAAATCCTATCCCTCACACCTGCAGCTCACTCCAAACAGGATAAATCCCATCCCTCACACCTGCCACAGGGGCCCAGAGTGTGTTCATCTTTGCTTGAAGTGATGCAGCTGTTAAGGATGGAGAAGTCATGGCTTGTAACCTGGCCACAGCACCCTGTGGCAGGATTACCTCTGTCCTGTTGCCATAAAGCATTTTATGCCTGAAATCTGTCCAGAGCAGTTTGGTTTGGTACCTAACAGCTTTTTTACCTGTCATGTTCTCTAATTCCCACTGAGGCAATCATTTATATAATCAGATATGGACAGTGAGAGCTGCTAAAAATGCTTCAATATAAACTTACTCCCTCCATCCTGCTCCCAAGTGTCCTAATTTTTCTTGTGAACATCACAACATCAATATGAAACAAGAACCTTGCAAAAATGTGTAATTCGTGACAGATGTGGAAAGACAGTTAACAGAGAAGAACAAGATGGCTGGTTCCCATTATTTGAGAAGGAACCTGACAGACAAATTGTGAGGAAACACAAACAGAAAATATTACTGCTATTAGGTTACATCAAGTTTATTTTAAATACCCCATTTTTATTATATTTATGCATATTTTATTATATTTATGCACATTATGCACATTTCTGTAGTATTGCCAGACCAATTAAAAACATATGAGTTTATTTCAGTTGTGTTTGTTGTCAAGAGATGCTGCCAAGAACCTCCACACACTTCATCTTTCACTAAAAGAGGAAGCCAAAATTGGCATGCTATGGTGAGGTACAAAGTCTTTAATCAAAATCAAGCTTGATGAGGGATATTATTCTTTCCTTTCCCTGCAAACTAATTTTCTTTTCCTGTTTTTCTCAGTGGCTTCTGAAGCTTGTATTCCTGCACTACCTCATTCAAAAAGGAAAAAGCCTGGAAGGGCAAGAGGTTGAATCTCTTGTGAAAACAAAGTCTATAGTGTTGTTCATTTGCTGGGAGGAAAAAGGAGGGGGAAGGAGTGATTTTATATCGAGAGTACAGGCAACAAAACTATCATGAAATCCGCCAGCAATGGGGAAGAAATACCATGAGGAACTTGATGCCCTGTGCTTTGCCCAGTGCAAGGCTTACTGATGGAATCTGGACGCTTTAAAATTGAGCCAAAAATCAAAAATAGGACACCACAAAAACATCATCACTAATTTATGTGTTTTCCCAAGACTCACTGTTCTGTGAGAAACCAGTGATGAAACCAAGGTTATAACAGGAGGGGAAAAAAAAAAAGCCCTGAATAAAACCCAATACCTCAACAAACAACTAGAATGAAAACCTCATGCTGGCAATCCACACTCTTGGGTAACACTTTTCCACATTTCCTGTAAATATGCCGTTCACAGGTAGGCTGTGTACTCCAGGCTGAGCTGTCCACTGACACCATGGGCAGGGCAGCACCTCTCCCACTGCTTCCCCCAGTTCACCCCATCCCCCTGCCAGTTTCCCCTTCACACGAGCAGCTCCTTCATCCAGCAGGGTGGATGTTCTGATGTGCCTCCTGTAGAGCTACGATGGTTTTCCAGGCAATAGCATCCGTTTTTAGAGCTGACAGTTAGGACTAAGAGCTCTTAAAACACATCTGAGACACCATAAACACAAGGTTTAAGGAAAGCTGTGTGGGAAGAGCAGTGGAAATGGAGAGCACATCACACTGACACTGCAGGCAAGCTGAAAGGCTCCAGGAGAGGAAATCTGGTGCTCATGACATGCAGATGGCAGAAGAGATGAAAGGATATGCATGAGAGAAGCTCTGATCTTGATTCCAGGATCACCCATGCCCTCAAAAACAGCCCATACAGCTAGAACAGAGACACGGTCTGTGGGTAACAGAGCAGACTCTGACACGGGAACCTGAACCCAAACTTCTCCACTGACCCAGTAAAAGGCACCCTACGGGAGTCAGTACAGAATACAAATGTACTACAAACCAAAGGAATAGGTTCCTCCCACAACAGCAGCCCCCTCCTGAGGCAAAGGTACACTCTCTGCTAGGGAAGGCATCTCAGGGATGCACTCCCAGAACAGTCACCCTCATATGGGTTTCACCAGCTGCCTACACCTTGGAAAAGGCATGTTGTCACAACCCAAGCAGGCCAGGGTTAAATTGGTTTAATGCATTTCAGCAGGTGCTAGATAAGGATTGCCCAATTTCTTTACTGTTATCCAGCCAATTTTCAAGATACTTGAACTCATCAGGTTTCAAACTTCAGGTATTTGAAGTTTGAAAAAATTCCTAAGTAAACCAGAATTATATATGGGCACAACAGCTGCAAAGCAATTTATTTTCATTTGTAAAATCAAACCTGAAGTTTGTAGGAGACAGAAAGGGAAATTCCTGCTGGAATAAGGAATATTTTTAAGTGTTTGAGATAAGGGAAAGCTGGAGATAGGTTTAGAAGTTTTTTCTACTCTCAGAATTACAGCTACACAGCTAAACTGTTAAGTTTGGCACTTCATCCTGTCACCTGGAGTGTACTTGAGACATACTGACTTTTTACATTAGTTCTTTAGCAAGCTGCAGAACATCCCCCAGAAACACCAGCAGAACTAGATGTTAGTGTTTAAACTGCCACGTTTCCCAAGAGTCACAAGAAGTTAAACACTCTCTGCCAATGCCAAGTTGCATTTCAGGAAAATCACAAAATCCAAATGAGAAAGTCACCAAGTCTGAAGCTGTATTGCCTTCAAAGTGCCTCACACCTTGCCACAAAAGTTCTACAGTACACTGCCTTCAGCCAGAGCCCCAAGGAGGAGTTCGATACAATACAAGCACTCACTACTCAAATACTTTATCTCCTGCATAAAAACTGAGAGAGGTGCACAGAAAGAATGGCAGAAGACATTACAAAGGGGAATTAAGTGTGAAAAACTAAGTTCATATTTCTTCACGCTGACAGCATTCACTTACTAAAAGCAGTACTTCTAGTTCAGTGACTTTGGTGCTTTCTCACATCTAAACAGTACAGCTTTATCATTTTGTAAAAGTTGAGTTCATCACTAGGGCAGACTTGTGTCCTGGACACTGCAAGTCCCTAACCCTAACCCTAACCCTTCACAAAGGCACTTAATGATAATCAACTCCTTGGTGATGCCATAAAATAATTCCATGACTGTCCAGCCCTTGTTAGGACATGTATCCACTTCCACAACAGAATTTACGTCCAGAAGCTGTCACACTCAAAATTCAAAATACTCCAAATGCACAAACTAGGAAAAGAGAACCTAAACTTCATGCTGCAAAAAGTAGAATTTCTTTTCAAAAAGAAAACCATACCCTCCAAAAATATTCTCCCTGCTGCAGGTAGATGAACCTCTACTGGACAGCAAGAAAGAAGCTTCTTCTTCCACACAGCCAAGAGCTGCAACACACAAGCAACATTCCTACCTCATTCTTCTGCTAAATTGGCTAAGTATGTAAAACGAAGAGTAAAATATTTTGTGAATGACAAATAATCTAATACAAGCATACAGCACAGAGTCCTACTCCCACAGATCAGAAGAGAGCCTGGAAAACACAGAAATAGTTTACAACAATATTCTGTTTTAGATACTTTGCATGCTTTGGAAAACCCCCAGAATACTCTTATTTTTGCACAAACACCATATGGCTAAGGAAATACCAGTTTCTCTGTTTTCCTGGACCATAGCTGTCATTTCAGGCAACAAGACAATGATCTGATGAAACAGATCAGAACATTCAAAAAACCAAGAAGGAACAGAGGTGGTATTCAAGCCACAGAAGAGCGGCTGGAAGAATTATCTACTTGGTTGGTAGCAGCTCTGACCCCTAAGGCAACCTCTTCTGTACATAAAGAAGGGAAATTTGAAAGTAGATCCATCTGTAAAAAGACTAGGGTGTTTTCAGCCTCTGAAAAAATAAATCTGTTACATAACTTTAAAAGTATATCCATCCTTCCACAGGCAATGGGCCCACAGTGATAATTATCTGTGTGGTGGATTCTTGATCCTTAAGCTTCACTGCTCTTGATGTGTCATTTTTGCATTACTTACCTGTACTCTCACAGCTCCCTACACATCAGCACCAGCTGATTCCTTCTGATGGAACACAGCTCTTTTATGTTACTTATTCTTTCAAATGGGATAAGACACCTCACTATTTGATTCAGACTTATCACTATGCCTGAAAAACTCTTAAGAGCTTAAAAGAACTGCAGAAGAAGAACAGGCACTACTGGAAAAGCCTGCTTCAACATGATGTTCAAACATCTGCTTGAACACAGATGGACAAGGTGCAACATACAAGGAGGAATAAAAACGTATTTGAAAATAATAATGATGAGAAAGGTCTTACATGAAATCTGAGACTTATTCAAGATCTATTCCTTTCTCCTCCCTGCTCCTTCTGACAAAAGCAAAGCCAAGAACAAAGGAGATTCATCCAAGTTCAGAGTCCCCATTTGATTTAAAGTTTATGGTATACAGCCAATCCAGCAAGATTTAAAGACACAACTGGGTTGTATCTTTACTACAGAGATACAAAAGTGAGTGCTACCCTGTTCATATAGCACATACACACACTGCCACTCAACATCCTTCTTTTCTGAGACACTTCCACAAGCTGTTTTCCATTGGGTAAGAAAGGAAGGGAATTTAATTTGTAATTGAAACAGACAAAAAAATTTAAGTGTTTCTGGAATGAACTCTCAATCCTAGAATTCATGAAACAAAGTTCAGAAGCCAAGAACCAGATTCAATTGGCCTTAGAGCAGCTGTGCACTCTAATCCTGTGA
The DNA here is from genome assembly GCA_018697195.1 of Certhia americana. Classification (NCBI taxonomy): domain Eukaryota; kingdom Metazoa; phylum Chordata; class Aves; order Passeriformes; family Certhiidae; genus Certhia; species Certhia americana. The sequence continues at coordinate 10,629,527 of CM031870.1, forward strand.
ACCCTAATAATCCCTGAATTCCTGAGGCTAAGCAGTAGCAGAGGTACATCATGACATCACCTGAGCTGTATTACTTCAGGCCCAACACTCAGAGCACAAATCCAGAAGAAGACCCTGCACTCACAGGGCAGGAGTGGTGCCTGTGCAGCTGTACCCACACACACAGAGGCAGCTACAGCTGGGCTGCTGTCCAGTGTGCCTGTGGGGACACAAGTCATTGGAGAAATTGCTCTCAAAGTTGGCTGATAAACACCACACCATGCAGACAGGGCAAGGGAAACCACCTGGAGACCCCCAAGCTGCTGACAGAGCAAGAGCTGGTTTGAATAAACACACACATGGAAGGCAAGAATCTGAATTCCTCCCTGCTTCTGAAAAAATCCAGATCAGGATGTTCTTCTTTCCCAATGACAGCACAGCTGCCAGTAGGACACCTACTGATTTGTTTGGTGTTTATTTGCATGCTGTGCTTGCTTACTGCCTCTGGGCATAAATGTTCAATTTTATCCACTTATTTGAATTTATTTTGTGTCTGGATGCATAAGACACCTCACTGTACAGTATGTCTCCAAGGCTGTTATCCTTCAAAAGACTAAAGGCCTAATGAAAGACTAATAAAACAGTTTCACTGCATTTTTCCACATGTACTTTATAAGAGGTCAGCTTGTCTCATAACACCGCACACGTATTTACTCAGATCTCCATTTATCTTTAGATCTCTAAATCACTGTCCTCTGTGCTCAGGATTGTCCAGGAGGAGCCACACACACAGACTGCAGACGCAGAAGACCTGAACACTATTCCCAGTTCACAAGGCTACCCAGCAATAACAGCTTGAAATAACAGTTTTTTTCCCCTGTAGCTCTGTCAGCTTCCCTATCTGTACAGTCAGACCAGTGATGCTTGAGTGCTTTAAACACTACGGATGAGAAACACTACAAAATCCAGGTATTATCATTTGCATATGCTGTACTTCAGTATGGTGAGCTGTGATCCAGCATTTGAATCACTGACCTCCAAGTCTGCATTTGTAACTTCAGTCAGAGAAGACAAACTGCCCCCAGACAGAATTCAGCCAATACTCACACTACAGAAAAGACAATTACAACACAAAAACAATGCAACAAGCACTGCAAAACTGTCAATTCAATTTATAACATAATAACCACATTATAACAGGATTCAATAGGTAATTTCCTATTGTGTAGCGCTTCCAGAAGGTAACGTTACTACTACCATCCTTTTATACCAGTTGGCTTTCAACTTTTACCAAATTCCTTGCTTCAAACTGTTAAGAGCAAAGACCCTTTTAAGAACCCATATCCATCAACCGTGCCTTTGAACTGTAGGGCAAAATCCAGTACTTTTAAGCCTAAACATTCATTACTGATTACAAAATTACTTGGAAATCTTCTACAGCAGTTCAGCTTCTTTGCATATCATTTCCTTCTCTGTTGATTTCATAAACAGAGGTGGAGAATCACAGAGGCAAAAGCCAAGCTAGGCAGAGGCAAAGCTCTGGCTGAAGAGCCCCACGCTATTTTAAGCACTGTAAGGGACGTGATGCTAAGGATGCATCAAACCAAAGCACCATGTATCGGCTTGAGTTTTGCATCACCAGCACCAGCTGGAGAACAGGAAACTGAGAAGCCCAGCTGAACCTCAGCTGAAGTGCAGCACCAGGCCTGCACTAGCACCATTACTCAGCTGCCTGCAACACCTCAACCAGGGGCGCCCTCCACGCCAAGCCAGTGCCTCTCTCCCCACGGTGCGCAGCTGTTTTCTCACGGCTTTTGTGCCCTCGCGTTCTCTTTTCCCCCTTTCCTCGCCGCAGGTCCGCGCCGGGGCCCACCGCCCGTCGGAGGCGCTGCTGCCGGAGCGCAGAGCATCCCAAGCCCGCCTCCCGGCGAACAACGAACCCTCCAGCGCTCCGCGGTCCTCTGGGTCCACGGGGACGGCGCCGAGCCCCGCCGGGGTCCAGCCCCACGCTCGGGTCCGGCAGGGCAGAGACCCCCGAGCGGCACCGGCCCCCGCCGCGCTCAGCCGAAGCGCCGCCATCCGACCCGGCGCCGCTCCGCTCCCCGCAGCAGCGCGGGCCGGCGGGAGGGCATCGGCGAGCGGCGGGGGATGCGGAGCTGCCCCGGCAACGCGGGTACAGCCGCCCGCGGGTACAGCCGCCCGCGGGTAGTCCCGCTGCCGGGCGGCGGTGGCTCAGGCAGCGGCCCTGCGCGGTTCTGGCGCTCACCGGGAGGTGCGGGCTTGGCCTGCGATCCTTGCATCTGCCGCTCCGGGCGTGCGCTGCTCTCTTGGGCCTCCGCGCTCCTAGCCGAAGCTTGCCCCGCCACCGTCCTGGCCCAGCCCCCGCGCCCCACCCACCCTGCACTGTTGCGGCCAATACAGCGCCGCCGGCCGCGGCCCCCGCGCCCGCCACATCCAATTGTAGAGCGCTAGAGGGCGGTGCCGGGCAGGTACCCTCAGGCCGTAGGTGCGGGTCGGTGCTGTCCCCCGCAGCGGCTGCTGCCCGCTGCCTCCCGCCTGCTCCTGCCTGCCCCGAGTCAGTTTTGTTCAGAATCGAATTGGAATCGTGCCTGCCCTTTTAACGCTCCACAAGACCACACGGTCCTTCCCCTTATTGCCCGTATTTACCTGATGCCGGACTTGGGACGTCCTTAATTTGCAAAGGCCGCTCTGAGAAGTCTTTTGTCTTCTAAATGGCAGATTCACAAATTCAAATTAAGCCTAGTTTGATGTCAGATCACTTCGAATAAACTCAAATCTTCACTAACCTTTAGCCTGCCTGGACAACACGTTTTTATTGTGGCCGGTAGCGGACTGAAGCCGCTCAATCCCCTAACGAGCCCTTCTGCTGCATTGGCGGCTTGGTTCTTCTACAGCATCCAATGTTGTATTTTACACATAATGCTGCCTTTGAGCTACAACCAAGTAGTAAGTTATGTGTCTCGTACTAACAGAACCTCAGGCCAAGCATATTGAAACCCATCCTGGACTCCCCTCTTACCGAAATCCTGCTCTTCATACACAGTATTGGTTTTCTTCAACTAAGACCTGGCTACGAAGGTCAGTAGAGCGGCTGAAATGTACACCTCCATCCAACCACTGCATGTGAGCGCACCACAGACTACCCTCTCCCTGTCCAGCTGACTTCCACAGAACTGGGATTTCCTACCGATCGCACGACTCCTTCACCTGAGAGGGGAGCTTGTCAGAACCCTGCCATATGCGCCAGCACCCCTCCATCTAAGGCCCGGGAGTATTCACTTCTGTAACTATTGTGGGCACGAGCATCTGAAGTGCCCCTAGCCGGAGATATGGAGGAGTCCCAGCAATGCGGAACGCTGTGGGCTTCTGAGACACAAGACTGCTTCTTCTAGTGCTGCAACACATCAATTGCAGATGTGTTTACAGATGCTTCGCTCCTGCCACCTCCTTGAAGCTAGGCCCTCTATTCTCCTCCTTTCCAGTTCCCGCGGCCCCGAACCTTCATTCTGTCCAGTTGTACCAGTCAGAAGCATGTAATGTGCTCAAATCGAAAGAGAGATTATGTGGAAACACAGGATCTCTACGATAATACGCCTTCGATACCACTTACCCAATTCTCAGGATTGATACGATTCTGCTTTGGACTAATACAGAGCAGAATCTTCCTTGGTGCACTTCTTGATCACTTACAATGTACCTCTAACGGATATCCTATAGATTAAAATAGAGCTGTAAACTTCAATGCTATCTTCTGTCCGACCTTCTGCCCCCTGTTCTTTCTAATATATTATTATGTATTTTTATTTAACTTTGAGGCAGGAATATTTATTTTCTCATTTTATCTATATATCGTACTATCTGAGCTAAATATCCCCTTTGAATATTTGCAACAGGCGGTTAGAGAATACACGTTATCTTCTCACAAACTAGGGATAGTTCCTTTGCATCTCTTCTTGCTCACACCGTGGGGCTGGCTGGCAATGTTAAATACCCACACACACAATTGGTGTAGGTATTTTGTACTTGCCTTTAGGTGCGGGTATGTTAAGAATTTTCCGTGCCAGCTGCTGGGTGACCAAGTTCTCTGACAATTCTGCTGTACGGGCTGCACTGCTCGTCTGCATAAAGACAACAGTATCTCTTTCTCAAGATGAAGTTTTGTATCTTCCAGCACGATGCAAAGGCACACAAACAGTCCAGGTTCAAGTGAGTCCCTGTAAAGGAACACAAACCTCTGGATCTTTGTCACTAGCATTACATCTGGCAGCAAGAAGCAGCTCATTTCAAGTCCTCCTACTTCATTTGAACTCCAAAGTATTCACGTTACGATACTCATGATTACGTCGGAGAGTGACACTACATTTTAAAGCAAGTGCTAAGCTTGAAGTGAATAATTCCTCATTAACTTGCTAGGGATAATCTCTGCAACCTATGAACAGGCGGCTATGCCATGCCTGACACTCACAGGGAATTCACACCTCACGTTTCCGAAGCATCTTCAGTTTCTTTCTGTACCAACCTCCGCACCAAGTCTTAAAATCAGCAGCAGCATTTGTTGCCAACACCTCATGGCAGTCTGACTTCAGGTAATATTGTTTTTCCGGCACAGGACTAAGGAAAATCAGCTTTGCTAACCCCTCTGTAACACTTGAGCACAGTTACACATAACACTCCAGTGACCAGACTCCATGCCATCAAGAGTTGTCTCTGCTCTTTCCCTATATCCCCAGCAACGAGATCCCCCTGAATGGCCCTCAGTGGTCACAGTAGTCAGTTGGTTGTCTCATTGGTCCAATCGAGAAAGTACACTTGCAGAATTAGGTTCCTGAGGAATCAAAACCTTCAGAATTCAGTTATGCAGAAGTGCTATGCCAACCTATGTAAGGGGAAAATATACAGACTGAACACAAAATCTCTCAGCAATATAAATCATCCGTACAACACAAATTATTCCTCTGAGTTTTAGATGTTGTCTACCATAATGCAAAGAAACAAAGGCAAACAAAACAAACCCAATATGCACCCTGCCCGGGACAAAGCCCTTAATCCTCGTTGGTTAAAGTGAAAAGTGACTGTACTAGTGGGGGATGTAGAAGTCCATATACAGTAGTTAAAATACAGACATCTCACATAGTTTCTGCTTAAAACTGTGAGATCCAATTTAGTCCTCATCTCTAAGGAATGAGGAGTCCCCACCACACACACACATCCACACGTATATTCACTTTTTCCTATAAATTTTCTGAAAACCTCATCAACTGCTGTGGATGCAAAGCCTGTCATAAAGTACCATTACACACGCACACTTCTTGAATCTTTCAGGATTATTTCTACTGTAACTCTCTGCAGTCTGGTGAGAAGCGCAGAACCACGCATGTCACCTAAACTGTTACTCCAAACTACAATTGTCAACTAAAGGACAGGTGTTTAACAAACTGTAAATGTTTTGACTCAAAGTGTTGTACACAGCTGAGCTACAGGATGCCTAAAACAATAGCCCCTACACTTGGAACCCCCGCATGACAATCTAGAGAATCTTCCTATCAGGGCCGTCCACTCTTTCTACTGCAAAATGACCTGACTGCCCTAGTTAGCCCTGATTAGAACAATTTTTCTAATATTGACACCTGATTAACCCATGAAAAGGGTGGATTGCCTTTTGTGAAACACATTTTTAGGTGAGATTCGGGAAATCTCCCTCGTCTATTTCTGGTGGTGTGGGAGGTAGGCCGGGCCCGGCTTATCCCATTGCCAGCCTGGCCTGTTTCC
>CM031870.1:10637828-10661208 GCA_018697195.1 Certhia americana
TACAACAAATATTCTGTTTTAGATACTTTGATGCTTTGGAAAACCCCAGATACTCGTATTTTTGCTACACACACCTAGGGCTAGGAAACTACGCATTCTCTGGTTGCCTGGACCATACTGTCAGTCTTTCAGGGCAACAGACAATTATCTATGAAACCAGATCGAACATATTCAAAAAACCAAGAGGAACAGAGGTGGTATTTCAAGCCACAGAAGAGCGGCTGGAATAATTATCTACTGGTTGGTAAGCAGCTCTGCCCCTAAGCAACCTCCTTCTGGACTAAGAAGGGAATTTGAAATGTAGAATCCATCACTGTAAAAAGACGGTGGGGTGTTTTCATCCTGCTTGAAAAAATAATCTGTACATAACTTTTAAAGCATATCCATCCTTCACAGGCAATGGGCCCACAGTGAGAATGCCTGTGTGTGGATTCTTGATCTTAAGCTCACTGCTCTTTGTGCTGTTTCATTTTTGCATGTACTTACCTGTTCCTCTCACAGCTCCCTACCTCATCATCCCGCTGATTCCTGTCGATGGACACAGCTCGTTATGTTCTTATTCTTCAAATAATAAGACACCTCACTATTTGATTCAGTCATACTTATCACTATGCCTGAACAACTCTTAAGCTTAAAAGACTGCAGAAGACGAACCGGCACTAACTGGAAAAGCCTGCTTCAACATAGATGTTCAAACGAATCTGCTTGAACACAGATGGAACAAGGTGCAACATACAGGAGAATAAAAACGTATTTGACATAATAATGATGAGAAGGTTCTTACATAAATCTGAGACTTCTTCCGAGATCCTTCTTTCTCCTCCCTGCTCCCTCTGACAAAATGCAAGCCAAGAACAAGGTATTCATCCAGTTCCGAGTCCCCATTTGATTTAAAGTTTTCTGGTTATACAGCCAATCCGAGCAAGAGTAAGACCACCACTGGGTTTTATCTTTACTATAGAGATACAAAAGTGAGTGCTACCCTGTTCATATAGCACATACACCACTTCCACTTACTAACCTCCTGTCTTTTCCCTGAGACACTTCCACAAGCTGTTTTCAAGTGGGTAGAAAGGAAGTGAATTTATTTGTAATTTGAAACATCCAAACAATTTAATTGTTTCTTGGAATGACTCTCAATCCTAGAATTCAGGAAACAAAGTTCGAAGCCAAAGTAACCACGATTCAGGTGGCCTTTAGAGCATCTGTGAACTCATACCTGGTGAACCTAATAATCCCGAATTCTGAGGCTAAGCATAAGCAGAGGTACATCAAATGACATCACCTGATCTGTATTACTTCAGCCCCAACACTCTGGCACAATCCCAGAAGAAGACCCTGCAACTCCCAGGGCAGGAGTGGTGCCTGTGCAGCTGTACCCACACACACAGGAGTCAGCTACAGCTTGGCTGCTGTCCAGGTGTGCCTGTGTGGACACCAAGTCATTGGGAAATTGCTCTCAAAGTTGGCTGATAAACCCCACACAAACCATGCAGACAGGCAAGGGAAACCCCCTGAGACCCCCCAATCTGCTGACAGACGCAAGAGCTGGTTTGAATAACACACACATTGAGGCAAGAATCTGAATTCCCACTCCCTGCTTCTGAAAATCCAGATCAGGATGTTCTTCTTTCCCATGACAGCACAGCTTGCAGTAGACGAACCTACTGATTTGTTTTGGTGTTTATTTGCCATGCTTGTGCTTGCTTACTGCCTCTGGGCATAAATGTTCAATTTTCATTCCACTTATTTTGAATTTATTTTTGTCCTGGATGCAGACAACCTCACTGTACAGTATTTCATTCCAAGGCTGTTACCTTCCAAAAGACCTAAAGTCCAATGAAAGACTAATAAAACGTTTCACTGCTGTTTCCACATGTACTTTATAAGAGGTCAGCTCGTCTCATAACACACACCGTATTTACCTCAGATCTCCATTTATCTTAGATCTCAAATCACTGTTCCCTGTGCTCAGGATGGTTCCAGGAGGAGACCACCCACACAGACGCATACGCAGAAGACCTGAACACTATTCCCAGTTCACAGGCTACCCAGCATAACACTTGAAATAACAGTTTTTTTTTCCCCTTTTGCTCTGTCAGTTCCCTATCGTCCAGCAGTCAGACCATGAGTGCTTGAGTGCTTTAAACACTACGGATGAGAAACACTACAAAATCGGTATTATCCTTTGGCATATGCTGTACTCAGTATGGTGAGCTGTGATCCAGCATTTGATCACTGACCCCAATTCTGCATTTGTAACTCCAGTCAGATGAATGACAAACTGCCCCCAGAGAAATTCAGCCATACTCACACTACAAAAGACATTACAACACAAAAACAATGCAACAAGCACTGCAAGAACCTGTGCAATTCAATTTATAACATAATAACCACATTATAACAGAATTCCATAGGTATTTCCTATTTTGTACGCTTCCAGAAGGTAACGGCACTACTACCAGCCTTTTATACCAGTTGCTTTCACTTTTAAACAAATTCCTTGCTTCAAAACTGTTAAGAGCGAAGACCCTTTAAAGACCCATATCCATCCAACCTTTGCCTTTGACTGTAGGGCAAAATTCCAGTACTTTAAGCCCTAAAACATTCATTACTGATTACAAAATTACTGGAAATCTTCTACAGGCAGTTCAGCTTCTTTGGCATACATTTCCTTCCTCTGTTGATTTCATAACAAAGGTATGAGAATCACGAGGCAAAAGCCGCTAGGCAGGGCAAAGCTCTGGCTGAGAGCCCCCCGCTATTTGTTTAAGCACTGAAGGGACGTATGCATAAGGATGCTCAAACCAAAGCCAGGTATCGCTGAGTTTTTGCATCAGCCACACCAGCTGGAGAACAGAACCTGAGAAGCCCAGCTTAACTCAGCTGAAGTGCAGCACCAGCCTGCACTAGCACCCATTACATTACTCAGCTTGCCTGGCAACACCTCACCAGTGGCGCCCTCCACGCCAAGCCATGCCTCTCTTCCCCACGTGCGCAGGTGCTGTTTTCTCAACGGCTTTGTGCCTCGCGTTCCTTTTCCCCCCCTTTCCCCTCGCCGCAGGGCCGCGCCGGGGCCCCTCGCCCGTCGGAGGCGCTGCTGCGGAGCGCAGAGCATTCCAAGCCCGCCTCCCTGCGAACAACGCACCTCCATCGCTCCGCGGGTCCATCTGTTTCCACGGTGACGGCGCGTATCCCGCCGGGTCCATCCCCAGCTCGTGGTCCGGCAAGGGCAGAGACCCCCGCAGCGCAACCGTCCCCCGCCCGCGCAATCAGCCGAATCGCCGCCATCCGACCGCGCCGCTTCCGCTCACGCCCGTAGGAGCGCGGGCCGGCGGAGGGCATCGGCGAGCGGCGGGGGATGCTGATCTGGCCCCGGCATACGCGGGTACAGCCGGGGAACGGACGACCGGTAGACAGCGGGCCCGCGGGTAGTCCCGCTTGCCGGGCGGCAGCGCGGGTTGCGAAGGCAGCGGCCCTCTGCGCGGTTCTGGGCGCTCACCGAGGTGCGGGCCTGCTCGTTCTGCAGCGTGCCGCGCCGGGGGCTGCGCTGCGCTGCGCTGTGCCGCCGCCGCTCCCGCGGGCCCGCCGTCCACCGGCCTGGCACGCCCGCCCCCCAGGCCCTGCACGGTGCGGCCATCGCGCCGCCGGCGCCCGCGTGCCCCGGGGCGCCGCGCCTACGCCAATGGGAGATGCGCGAGAGTGGGCGGGGCCGCAGGTACCCCCACCCCCTCAGGTGGGCCTGGAGGGTCGGGGCGGTGCTGTCCCCCTCAGCGGCGGGCTGCCCCTGTCCATTCCCGCCTGCCCGCCTGCCGCCGAGCAGTTTTGTTCATAATCGGAGATGGGAATAAGAAACGTGCCTGCACGTTTACGCTCCACAAGAACGCCACTGCCATTCCCTTACTGCCTCGTATGTACGGGAGCGCACTTGTGGACTACTAAATTTAGCAAAAGGCAGCGACTGAGAGTCTTGTCTTCATACCTCCAGATTAAAAATTCAAATTAAGCCTAGTGTGATGTCAAACTCCAAATTTAAAACTCAAATCTTCACTAACATTTAAGCCTGGCCTGGACAAAACATGTTTTTATTGTGGCCGGTAGCGGACTGAAGCAGCTCAAATCCCATAACGAGCCCTTCTGCTCAGTTGCTGCTTGGTTCTGCTACAGCAATGTTGTATTTACAAACACAGTGCTGCCTTTGAAGCTACAACCCAGTATTAATATTATGTGTCTCGTCCATAACAGAACCTATGGCAAGCATATTGAACCCTACCTAGACTCTGATCTTACAGAAATCCATGTCTCATTCACAGTCTTGGTTTTCTTCAAAACCTAAGACCTGCCTACAGAAGGTCAGTAAGAGCTTCTGAAATGTACACCTCCATCCCCTCTGCTGTGAGCAGCACACAGACACCCTCTCCCTGTCCAGCTGACTTCACAGAACTGGGATTCATAACAGATGCACACTCAGTCACATGAGAGAGGAGCTGTCAGACCCTGCTCAGCGCTCAAGCACCTCCATCGAAGGCTCCAGGGAGTATCCTGCTGTAACTATTGTGGCAGAGCAGCTGAAGGCCACTAGCCAGGAGAGATGGAGGAGGGCACAAGCAAGGCAGGAACGCTGTGGGCTCTGAGACACCAGAGCTGTTCTTCTGTGCTGCAACACCTCAATTTGCAGATGGTGTTACAGGATGCTTCTGCTCCTGCACACATCACTTGAAGCTAGGCCATCTATGTCTCCTCATTTCCAGTTACCCTGCCCAGAACCCTTATGTCTGTCAGTTTATACCAGTAAGAAAGATTTAATGGTCCAAAATCGAAAGAGAGATTACTGGGAGAAATACAGGATCTCTACGATGAGAGCCTTCGATAATACTTACCAAGATTCTCAGTTGAATATGATTCTGCTTTGAGAAGAATACAGAGCAGATCATTTCTTGGTGCCACTTCTGATCATCTTACAATGTAAACCTGCTACTGATATCCTATAGATTAAGAATAGAGCTGTAAACTTTCATGCTATCTTCCGTCCAACTTCCTGCCAACTTTCTTGCCTAATATATTATATGTATTTTTATTTAACTTTGAGGCAGGAATTATGTTATTTCTAATTATTATCTTATATATCTTACTATCTGGCGAATATCCCCTTTGAATATTTGCAACAGGAGGTTAGAGAATACACTTAGCTTGCTCACAAACTAGGGATGTTCCTTTGCATCTCTTCTTGCTCACACCAGTGGGGCTGGCCTGGACAATGTGTAAATAAACACACACACACATATTGGTGTAGGTATTTTGTTACTGCCTTTAGGTGCTGGTATTGTTAAAGAAATTCCATGTGCCATCTGCTGGGTGAAAGTTTCTCTGAGGCAATCTGCTGTACTGGCTGCACTGCTGGCTGCATAAAGACACAGTTATTTCTCAAGATGAAGTTTTGTATCTTCCAGCACAGATGCAAAGGACACACAAAAAGTCAGGTTCAAGATGAGTCTGTAAAGGAACACAAACCTCTGGATCTGTGTCATAGCATGACAGTCTGGCAGCAAGAAGCAGCTCATTTTCAAGTCCTCCTACTTCATTTGAACCTCCAAAGTATTCACGTTACAGATACCATGATTACAGTCAGGAGGTGAACTACATTTTAAAGGCAAGTTGCTAAGCATTAAGTGAATAATTCTCAATTTACTTGCAGATTGATAAATCTCTGCAACCTATGAGACAGGCAGCTATCCTTGCCATGCCATGACAAGCAGACAGGAATTCAGCACCCACTTTTCAGAAGCAATCTTCAGTTTTCTGTACCCAACACTCAGCACCAAGTCTTTAAAATCAGCAGCAGCATTTGGTTGCCACACTCATGGCAGTCTGACTTCAGGTAATATGGTTTCAGGCACAGGACTAAGGAAAATCAGCTTTGCTAACACACTCTGTATTACCACATTGAGAGCACAGTTACACGTAACTCCAAAGTGGACCCAGACATCCACTGCCATCAAAATAGTTGGTCTGCTCTTTCCCTATATCCCCAGCAACAGATCCCCACTGATGGCCCTCAGTGGGTCACAGGAGTCAGTTGGATTAGGTCTCATTGGTCCAATCGAGAAGTACACTTGCAATTAGGTTTCCTGGGAATCAAAACCTTCAGAATTCAGTTTGCAAAAGTGCTATGACCAACACTATGGAAGGGGAAAATATACAACTGGAACACAAAATATGCTCAGCAAGTAGAAATCTCAGTCACACAAAATTATTCCTCTGAGTTTTAAGATGTTGTCTACCAGAATGAAAGAAACAAAGCAAACAAAACAAAACCCAGATATGCAACTGCCAGGGACAAAGCCCTTAATCCTCTGGTGAAAGTGAAAAAGGACTGTAACTAGTGGTGGATGTAGAAGTCCATATACAGTTGAGTTAAGGAATAGACAATCTCACAATAGTTATCTGCTATAAAACTTTGAGATCCAATTTAAGTCCTCATCTTCTAAGGAATGAGAAGTCCCCACCACACACACACACACAAAGTATATCCACTTTTTCCTAGAATGTTTCCTGAAAACCTCAAACTGTTGGAGGCAAAGCTGCTGTCAGAAAGTAAGCAATTAAACACCACCTTCTTTCCAGGATTATTTCTACTGTAACTTCATCTGCAAGTCTAGGTGAGAAGCGCAGAACCACGCATGTCACCTAAACTGTTACTCCAAAATACAATATTGTCAAACTAGAAAGGAACAGGGTGTTGAACAAACTGTAAAATGTTTTGACTCAAAGTGTTGTACAGCAGATGGAGCTACAAGGATGGCCTACAAATAGCCACCTACACTTGAGAACACCCAGCAATGACAAATATAGAGAATCTATCCTATCAAGGGAACGTCAACATTCTTCTACTGCAAAATGACACTGCCCTGGTTTAGCCCTGATTAGACAATTTTCTAATATTGACACCTGATTAAACCAATGAAAAGGGTGGATATGCCTTTTGTGAAAACACATTTTTAGGTGAGATTCGGGAAATCTCCCTCTTCTGATTTCTGGTGGTGTGGGAGGTAGGAGGCCTGGCCCGGCTTCATCCCATAGCCAGGCCTGGCCAAGGTTTCCCCTACCCTTCCCCGGCACCCCTGGACAGGTAAAGGGGATGGAGAGGCAGGGAGGGGAAAGGCTGGCTAGTCCAGTCCTGGCTGCTGAGATTTGCTAATCCAGGACTGCCCACACAGCAAAGGGGGATGCTGAGCCAGGCCTGGCATCAGGCAGGGAAAGGGGAAGCGTGTTACAGCTAAGACCTGAATGGGATGAAAAAAAAGATCCTAGCCTCCCTCTCTCAGCACAGCTGGAATTGAACATAGCAGGCCTTGAGATCCTGGCTCAGCTCCAGCACAACTGCAATGCATCAGGTGACTGCCTTGTCCCGGCTGTGCCTGTTAACTTTTTTTCCTAACCAGATGAAACTTCCAAAGCATGAATCTTGCCCAGTGAGAGAAAGAAGAGACTGGATAAAATGTAAAAAGACACAGCATGAGGCCTAATGTCAGAGAAAGTGAGAGAAGAATCCTGAATTGAAAGGAAGATTGAAGGAGTGGCCTGGTTAGGTTGGACTTCTCTTGTAAGGCCATAGAGGATGGACTTAATACCCTGTAACATATAAAATGTTTTTAGGGGGATGCAAGGTTCTAGTCATAGCTGTGAGTTGATGTAATTGTGATCTACTGGAGAAATTGAACAGAGGAAGACCAAGAAAGAGAGAGACAGATGATGCCCTCTGCCCATTGAGATGAAGATGACCTCTGTTCCTTGAGATAGATGAACTCTTGTTTTGTACTAGAAGCATCCTTAATCTGTACACTAATGAACTAATATGGTCCATGAGCAGCTGTAAAGACTGTCTCATGGGATGGGCTTCACAATGGCAAATTTTCTTCCCCCCAGGCAGGCCATTCATGAAATATGAGAGCAAGAGAACTGGTATCTTGTAGAAAATCTCTATGGTATTCAAGAGAGACTCCTTTCTCCTTGATGAATTGAGAAATTATTATTTTAAGGGTGATAACTGACTGAGAATCCCAAGTTTTGTCTTTTTATATCATAGTAAGAAAGTGAATAGTTGGTGGGGGAAAGAGCGTTTGAAGGTTTTCTTCAGATTCTTGTTCTTCATTCTGATTCTTCTTTTTGGTTTTTTTTTTTTTTTTTGCTTTTAGTGTTAGTTAATAAAGTTTTATTCCTTTTAAGCTTAAGCCTGCTTTGCTCTTGATTAGGAAATTTCAAATTGGCAAATCCAAACCAGAACTGTGACAACACTGGTGCGTTGGCCGGGAAAGGTAGAACTGAACCCACGACAGACACACAGATGTTCACAACAAAGCAACTCTCAAAGTTTTGCATCAACAACAGTTTAGAAGAAACAAATGCAATTAGTTTGCAGTGTTTATTTGGGTGTCACATAAAAGTTCAAGTTCTTCTCCTGACCAGTATCTATAATTGTGTCACCTCTCCTTCTCTTAAGAGACATAAAAGCAGGAGAGGGGTGGGGACTGAGAAAAGGCATTTATTGTTTCACCATATTGTAGTGACAAAAGTGAAAATCAGTTTGTTTCAAACAAGATTCCTTCTGGAAGATCATGCACCTATCCATTACCATACTTGCCAAGAAGATTTGGACACTCCTCCCTTTTATCAGAACTAAGTGAACTGCAAGTGTTCCACAGGTTCCCCTTCACCTCCTCTATATTCCCTTCTCCAGAAAATGATTCATCTGGATGACCACTGGATTTGCTAACCAGATCCAGAAATGCTCCCAACTGCCTGATGACTTTATTTAGCAAAAGAGAAAGTCAGTTTTCCAAATGACAACTTAATCTCCACAGCCAAGTAGAAATATTCACAGGTTTTAGAATAAGTGCCTACTTTCTCTTCCTTCACAGAAATTAAGGGCTTGCAGGTGAGTTTCTGTTGATAATTCCAAAGACTTTAAGAAATCCCGTGTGAGAAAAGCCACAGGATTCCCTAACTGCTCATACTATTTCACATCAGTTCAAATTGATTCTTGTACAGCCTGCAAAAAATCACTACTGAAATAAGCAGCTACATTCAAAAATAGTTGAATCTACCAAAGTTAATAACAAATTACATAACAAACCAACAAACACTAGTTTGGCAATCTTTGGATTAAAATATCGTTTTTTATCTTTAAAGTTCAAATGAGGGTTCTGAGAGAGAAGTTCTGTATTATCTAGACAGATACATGCCAATATAATGTAATTTTTACTTTGACTGTACTCACAGGCAATGACCATCATCATCTAATAATATCTCATCCCATTAAAGAACACAAAAAATAAGTCTTCCCACACATAAGCAGGTTATGAAATAACTGACCTACACCAAATGTAAAACAAGCTTTCAAGAAGTCCATCAGATGCTTCTAATGAAGCAAACTCCACAAGTCCCAGGCTGGAACTGCTCCATCCCTGACACTCTACTGGTGCCATGCAGTGGGCACCAGGATTTCCGTGGCAGTGTACATATGGCAAAGTGATATAAACACAACAGTGCATATAACATTTATAAAAGTACGAGCAGATTTGTGTTTCATTAATCTCACAGGAGAGATTTAATAAATATAGTTTATTTATATCCAGAAGTAAGATACTGGAGACCCCCTTTTGTGTGGGCAAGACATTCTTGGCCACTTCCCTATCCCCAGCCTCACATGTATAGAATTCTACATGAGGGTAGAATTCCAAATATTTCAAGAGCTAACATCAAGTGGTTGATGTTAGCTCCCTTCATGTGGTACCTTCTCACCCTCAATCTGCCCAGGACAGAGTAACTTAAAATTCCTCCAGGACAATATAGGGTTGACCTCCTATACTCCAAAACCTTTGTGGAGTATTTTTAGAGGCTCAAGCAAATAGCATCTTGTCTCCTTTCAATTCAGGCAGTGTCCCTAAACTAGACTGTTTTATATAGGACAAACTGAGAATTAAGGGCCAAGATTCATAAACAAATTTCTTAAAGAAAATTTCATTAATGACAAACAAGTCTTGTCTAGAACATTGTTTCACAAGTGTGCATAAATACAAATAATGTGTGGAACTGGGATAAGACTGAGAACGGTGTCCATGTTGTATAAACTAAAAAGGGAAATGCATGACATTGGCAAATCAGCCACATGGAAAAGGTTAAATACTTCTTTGCCAGACTCTAAAAGTAAAGGAATCAATCCCAAAGAGCAAGTCACCATGTCACTGCCACTGTCTGGCATCCAGGAGGTACTCAGAAACATCAAAGAAATCATGTCCAAGTGCCCAAGTCCAAGAAACAAGTGCCAAAACCAAAAAAGTAAAGCAAACCCACACTGCAATACTTTCTGAGAACACAATTCCACCAGGAAGATGCTCTTCTTGGGATGAAAATCCTTATCTTAACAGAATATCAAAATAGCCCTTCTCCTTAGGTGAAGATCTTCTTTTCTCATGGGCCTGTCACGTTAGATGTTCAGCCATGATCTTCCACAATTCCTGTAGGAGCAAAAGAAATACAGAGGTAATTAGATAACCAGAAATATTATATCTGGCATGTTTCTCAATAACAGAAATTTACAGCTAATTGACTTCTTCATAGATATTAGATTATTATTTCCTGAACTCTGAATTGGGAAAGGAATTACTAAAAGTGTGAAATGGAAGCTCCTCTACAAGAAAATAATTGAGAAGAGATATTGGTCCCATTTTCCAGTTCAATCACAAAAATGGCATTTTACACAGTAAAAGTCTCTTATCATCCTTTGACGAACTGAGTGCAATCTCAGCCACTCTACTGCTGGTGATAAAAAATCAACTCTGTCCCAGCCATGTCAATCTAGCACAGATGATGTAAGCACAACCAAGGATCATTTTAAATCAAAAAAGCTAAATGGAAATAAAAGATAATGTTTATTCTCGTGTTCTTACTTCATGCTACAAAAACAGCTGATAACTAATTTGAGATGATTAGCCTGACACATTACATTTATTTCCATGAATGCCACTTACCAACTGTTCAATTCGCTCATAAACGAGGAACTGGCAGAAATCAAGCTTAATGGGCTCCACTGTATATTTCATTTTTCCATCTTGGAGGTTTTCCAAATCATTTAGAGTATTTCTAAAGTGACTGTAGGCTTCACATGTAACATCCATATGTCTTAAAGTGAAGTTCAGCCTGGCAAAAGAGTACTTCATTTAGAACATCTCCCCTATACTGGCATCCTAAGTGGATATATAACTTCCCTCAGCTAATGCAAAAATGGGTCTTCTCAGCATAATTAACTCCTTTCAGCAGCCAAAAAAATGTACAAACCCCATTCCTGAAAAGCAGAAAAGATGTCATGTCAGCATCAATACACTTGGATGAATCTTTGTATTGATTTTAGGGCCACTTTGCCACAACAGAATCATTGGCTTGGCTTCCTGGACAAACACCTGGAAACAAATCACAGGAAGAGTTACTGCTTACATATCTCTAGGGATTTAAGCAAAGCCTATCAGCTTATGAATGGACTCCATCGCACAATTACTTAAAAACATTCACTGATTCCTTGAAAGCAAACAAGAGAAACTGTTCTAGAGTTGCTCATGCTAGGAAATAAATACCCTAACTCTAAACCACTTCATTCCACTCTGACCTCAAAAACAGCAAATGTTGTCAGGCATTACAGAATACATCAATCTAGCCAACTATTTATCCTTATTTGTACAGAGGTTATCTCAGGTGAGACAAAGGTCAGGAAACAAAAGGCAAAGTCCTGTTAAAATCAAATTCTGAACTGATAAAAATTAAGCATGTAGGGGAAAAAAAAAAAAAAAAAGCTTGTCCTGCAGCCTGTGATCATCTGATACAATGAAAATCAGAAGCAACCTTTAATTAAAATACACAAAGTGTTTAGTGCTTTTTATATTAACTTCTTGGTAATACTCACCTCTTTTCCAATGCTAAGTAAATTGTGCAAGAATTTCTCAAGTTGTGTGTGATTCTGTACAAAGTTCTGAACAAGGCATCTGTCAGGTCATCATCATAGAACACTATAAAAACCAAGATTAAGAGTATATGTATAATTAAGGATATAATTTACTTAAGTGTCCATTATGAAACAACAATAGGCCTTAGTTTGATTACTGCAATCAAACAAGTCACTCTTTTATCTAAGTGCAAAGTACATTTTTAATGGCAACAACTGACCCTGTAAGAGTATTTGCTGCTGGTATTTATGCTAGGCTTTCTCTCATCAGAATGGGAATCATTTGTCAGACAATTTACAAGCTTTGACAAGAATTCTCTCAGCATGGAAATAATCTTACTACAAAGTATAAAACCCAGGATATAAAGAGTAGAGAGCCTCTTTTCTTACAAAAACCCACACCAGGCCATAATTAATTTACCATTATAGCTACATCTCCTTTGAAAGTATTGTTGCAACTCCTTTCAATATCATAACTAAACCAAATTCTCCTTTATCTATAGATCAAAAGAATGGTTTTCCTATACAGATAACCTACCCTGTAATTTTGAAGTCCTTCACATAAGCAAGAAAAAAGCAAGAAAAGTGATATCCAAAGGCATAAATGGGAAAGTGCAGCATCTGGAACTGTTATTCCCATTATAGAAAATCTTAGTCTAATGACCTGTTTATCATTATTTGCATAGAAGTTATGCAACACAAGACAAGGATTAGACAACACAACTCAGATTCTGATTCCTTAGTTACTTTTGATTGTGTTGAGCAATTTATTTGGTCACAAAATATTAACACACCAAAGAAAAGAAAGAGCTACTAGCTTGCAACATCTGTTCTCATAATTGCTAATTCAGAATGTAAATATAAGCATTTAGAAAAGAAATACAGGCAGGAACACTTAAGGTACAGCTTTGGAAAATGAGATAAGGATCTAACCTATTAGATTTTAAAAGCAAATTAGGTATGTTTAAATTATTTCTCATAATGCTCGAGTGTTTGATATAAAAGCTTACTGTTTCTATTTCCCTACCATCAGCTGCCATTATCACAGAACAGTGATCAAGCAAATCACCAATCTCTTCTTCAGACCAGCTATAAGGAGCTTCAGGATCTGTAAGAAAGAATATGGCTTTGGTGTACATGATTAAGTGTCTCAAATGTCTGGAGAAAAGGAACTTACTAGTTCCTGTGGGCAGCTACTACTCCATAAACAGAGCACAGCACTCAAGGGAAATCAAAACCTTCCCTGTTAATTTTCTAAAGTTCCTCCAGTCCTTTGCTTTCGCTGTGTGATGTCCAACCCTTTTGGACATCACACAAGCAAAAGTTTTCTTTCACTTCAGAATTCACAGTCCCGTTGCAAGATCACAGCTTTAAATACACTAAAGCAAGCACATCTTTAAACAAAACCCCAGATATATCCTTTATAAGTTTTGATTAATCTTCCTATTTTATCATGCTTTTAAAAATTTATTCTTCATTAAAACAATCTTTATTTGAAAGTCTAATAAAACCTTTTCAACTGGCAGTGTCGAGTATTATCATTAACTAGAATTTTCTTTGAGGCCCAAGAGAGGCTTTTGAATATGTAAAAACAAACACCAAGCCAAATCTAAAAGGACCCGTTATAAGCACCTACCAGTGCAGAATTCATCTTTCAGCCAATCCAGTTCTTTCACTTGAATTTCCCCTCCTGGGGGTGAAGAAAGATCACATCAGTCACGAATGGCCTTTCAGACAGCACCTGGGCTAAAATAAAGAGTCAAAATCTGACCATACAGCACCTACCTCCTGACTTCATGAGGTGTTTGTTTAATGCAACATTTTGTTCACACATGGCCAAAAGATCTTCACCAACATCTGGAAAAGAAGTGATAATGATATTAAAACCAAGAATATTTTGTATAGGCCATGTATGCCTCTCAGACTTATACTCAAAGTTTTTGTCAAGTCCATGAAATAGAGCAAAATTCAGAGCAACTCCATACACTGATCACTGCTTCCCTAGTGTCCTTCTTCTTTTTGTCATTCAGTTCTAAGCTCTGAGCAGCCCTTGAAGAAAGAAGCTAGGTCCCTACATGACTTATTTTAATCTGGACACACTATCTTGAGTTCACTGCAACATTTAAACTCTTAATCTTTCTCAGCTCCTTGAGAAACTTTATAAATAACTTTATACATAATAACTTCAAATAACAAATTAATAAAAATTAATAAAAAATTATTAACTATAACTGAACAGATGAGTCTGAAAATATCAGAATGAAAGCACTGCTTTGGGAAGTTTCATGAAAATATTTAACAGAAAAGAACTGGCTTACCTGTGCAATAAACTCTCTTGGCAACTGTTCCCATGATAATGCTGGTAATTCCAGTGCCACCTCCAAGCTCCAGCACAGAGCAACACCTGAATGTGTCCCTTTTAAAGAGAATGTAATCAGCCAGAAGGAAGGCAGCACGCCAGACCTGGGGACAAGAGAAGCACTTAAAACTGAATTCTGAAGCACATTCTATGAAAATCAAGATACCACAAGGCAGAACACGTACTTGTTTACCAACATCTTCTAGGGGGGTTGCCATAGTGTGTTCTGTGGAAATGAGAGTAGAGCAGAAAATAATAATCTCAAAAGTTGTTCAAATCAAGTTCCACAGTGGTAAATTTGAAACTAAGGCTATGCTTCCCTTTCAAATATGGACTAAACACTCTTGATTTTATAGAATCATGCTAGATAATGCCAAACACCCATTCTAACTAAGGAGCACTGAGCTTCCCATGGTATACAACTGACCAAATCACTTCCAGAGACAAAAGGTAAATTTTCATTTGCAATATCACAACATTGTGTTCATTATTTTCTTTCAATTAACAAACTGCTGTTCCACTTCTAAAGAAAACCCATTTTTCTTTTGTTTTACAGAAACGTATTTGCCACATTTCTCCGAGACCGAAAACTTATTATTTACCTATTTTAACATCACTGCAAGTACACTCCTGCACTTCATCTTCAAAAGCATCTTCTTTCCCTTTCATCAGAATTACAGGACACACTATATCCCTTAAAAGATCCTCTGCTTGTAAATCAGAAGCACTTCGAGGCCTTCTGACCACTTCCAAGTCTCCATCTTCATCTAGCAGAGCTTCTATTCCTTCACTATTTAATTCTTCTTTTTTTATGTTACTCCTGTCCTTGTCACACATTTCATCTCCACTTCTGCACTGGTGTTCTCTTCCTGTGGTAATTTCTCTCACATGTTTCCCAGATGCCAAATCTTCTGTGCTCCAAAGGAGTTTGAAATATGACAGGAATACTACAAGAACACAGTGTGGGGGAGAAAGGTTAAACAACAGATGGGGCAGAATCTGCACAACTTCCACATGCATGAGATTTCAGTATGCATTACATGTATTGAAAATCTATAGAGTAAAAAATGATACAGGTACCTTGAAATATAGTTTTATTTGCTATGAAGAAATACTTATTTTATTAAGTTCTGTCAGCAGAAATTAATGAAGCACTTTCACAGGCCACTGGCTGACTCAGCATCTGCACAGCCACAACAGGCACATTCATCTGATTTAGTAATAATTATCTTAACTATTGGGAGAGGGGATGCTTTCTTACACCTTTCAAACATTCTGTTCATAGAAGTTCAAACTAAGTTGAAAGCAGAATTAATATAAATTAGAATTTGTTTCTTTTGGTTAAGATTTCTACCTTGTAAGAAAGAAGCATGTTCTAGTAAAATGCAAGTTGAATTTTTTACTGCTTTGTAAGTCTTTAGGAATTCAAGCAACTTCAAGCCTTGAAATTGGCTCAGTATATAAGAGCAGAAATAAGTGCACAGGAGGCAAAGCTGACACTTCTGTAATTTTTTTCAAACTGATTATTCAAAGAGATTAAATGATGAAAGTTGTTATAAATGACCAATTAATTAAAAATCTTTTACAACAATCACTCAGCGACATCAGCATCTATTAAAATTTTAAGTTATTGATTCCTAAAGTGCTATATTGACACTATTGCTCAATGAACAAATATATTAAATTAAACCTGCAAGTAAGTAAATTTGGTAACTTTTTCTCAGAAAGTTACTTAAAGTTTTATTTTTAAGACAGGCTGTCTACAAGTTTTCATTTCTGGAGTTAATTTCATGAGGAGAACACAGCTAGCCCTCTTCCTAAAGACTGAATAGGAGGTGATTCTGCTTATAACTGGAATAAAATAAGTAACTATTAATATCAACCACTGAGAGAAGGATTCAGCCTCACAAAGATATGCATATAGTTAAAATACAGCTCCATCAGTGTCAGCATCCATTACCTGGCTGTCCAACTGCATTCAATCGCACCATGAGGTGTCTTTTGCTTGGGCAGTGCAAGTGAACATCTGACAGCACAGTGTCACTTCTAAACGTGGGGTTATCCATCTCCTTCTCCGTTAAATCTGCCATGGGGTGCTGGTGAGAGGAACATCTGCAGTGCTCAAACAGGCCCTTAGGCAGAGCTGCCAAAAAGGGATTTCATTCTCTTCCATTTACAGGTATCCAGGAACAGTTTTGCTCACCAAGAGAACCTCAGGACATTGTTTCTGAGAAGGTGTGATCATACAAGCTCCACCACGCTCCGAGACAAGTTACTCATCAGGATATTCAACCTAAAACCAAACACAGGCAGCTTTTAGTGGTAGCCTGACACTGTCTGAACATTGCTCCAGCAGTATTTCAGAAGATAAAAATCAGATGACACTATTCAATAAAGTAGCAATGCTCCAAGGCTTTCTTTTACAGAATTCTCAGAGACAGCCACTGTGTATTTTAGGAAGAGCTACTAATTTGCTTGTGTTACAAACAACCTCCCCTGAAAAAAACAGAACGTTACCATGACTGCACAGAATTACAATGCTAAATCAAGGTCTTCAAAGGGAATAAGGCCACTTCCTGTGTTGGCATTAATATCTTGAATTATTAT
The DNA here is from genome assembly GCA_018697195.1 of Certhia americana. NCBI lineage: Eukaryota > Metazoa > Chordata > Aves > Passeriformes > Certhiidae > Certhia > Certhia americana. The sequence continues at coordinate 10,654,790 of CM031870.1, forward strand.
GTTAAATTTGTTCTTATCCAGTTGTGCTTGAACAAGACTACTGACTGGTTCAGGCTGGAAGGGACCATAGCGCCTCATTTGGTCCCACCTCCCTGCTCAGGCAGGGTCATTCTGGAGCACAGGATTGTCTTCAGATGGTTGTGAAGTATGTCCACTGAGGGACACTCCACACTCTCTGTGGACAATCTGTCCCAGCGCTTGGTCCCTGCTTGGTTCCTTATGTTCAGGTCACCAGTTCCTGCTCATTGCTCCTGCCCCATTGCTGGGCCCCGGGGAGCAGAGCCTGGTCCATGCTCTGACACCTCCCTTTGATATTTATACACATTAAGAAGGCCCCTCTCAGTCATCTCTTCTCAACTTCTGCCTTTCCTCGTAAGAGAGATGTTCTAGGTCCATGATAAGCTTAGCAGTTTCCTGCTGGGCCATCATACATATCCACACACAAAACACTCCCGGCTTTAGAATCAGTCCCTGCATCTGCAGCTGCACAGTTCTGTTATCCTCTGCCATCTCCAAACCTGCTTTCGGGACAGGCGTGTCCCGCGGTGGGGACACGGGACTCGGGTCCCCACCGGAGCCCCCCTCCGGACGAAGCTTCGGCAGGCTCGGGGCGGCCGCGGGCGTGACCGCCTGTCCCATGTCCCCACGTGTGAACCCGCCTGTCCCGTGTCCGTCCCCACGGCGGGACCCTCCTGTCCCGTGTCCCCACGGTGGGACCCTCCTGTCCCGTGTCCCTCCGGCAGGACACGCGTCCCCCGATAGGATCCGCGTCGTCCCGGTCGGACCCGCTCGTCCCGCATTCCCCGCTCAGATCCCACCTCTCCCGCTTTTCCCCGCTCAGATCCCACCTCTCCCACTTTTCCCCGCTCGGGTCCCACCTCTCCCGCTTTTCCCCGCTCAGATCCCCCCTCTCCCGCTTTTCCCCGCTCAGATCCCACCTCTCCCGCTTTTCCCCGCTCAGATCCCCCCTCTCCCCGCATTCCCGCTCATATCCCACCTCTCTCCTCCGCTTTTTTCCCCCGCTTATATCCCCCTCTCCCTCCTCTCCGCTTTTTCCCCGCTTTATCCCCACCTCCATATCCCACCTCTCCCGCTTTTCCCCGCTCAGATCCCACCTCTCCCACTTTTCCCCGCTCAGATCCCCCCTCTCCCGCTTTTCCCCGCTCAGATCCCACCTCTCCCGCTTTTCCCCGCTCGGGTCCCGCCTCTCCCGGCCGCTCCCGCTCCTCCCGGTGTCACTGTGGAGGTGGTGCCTTCTTCCGGCTCCTTCCGCTGACGCTGCTGCCCGGCGGCCCCCGCGGGTGCTGCGGGCCGTGCGGTGCCCCCTGTGCTCGGGGGGTCGCCTGTGTTTGAGAATTACCCAGCACTAAGCCCCCGATAAAAACCTGCCAGGGGACGCGGGGAAAGACAGCGCTAGCAGCACGGTTCAGGCTTGTGCTGAAGCATCCTCGGGACTAGCTCAGAGTTTCAACACGCGTTTCCTTCTCGTGTTCTTTTATTAATTGCTTTTAGCATCACTTGCCCTGTCTCGGTACATCTGTTATTCCATGAAAAATCTACAAACGGCTTGAAAACAAAGTGGGAAAATAGGCTTTTCTTCCTTAGTCCAGATAATGTCAGAATTCTGGAAAATTGTAAGATTAACTGAAGCAACAGCTAATATCCCTTGTTTGGGGGATTGGGAGTTTAGTTGCTTAATTCTGGAGAGTTTTAAATTACATATAAACCGGGTGAAATAAACAAGACTGAGTAAAGCATTGAGTGGAAACTGGAGTCTCTGGGAGGCTTTATCAACAGAAATTTGTCTAACAGAGTTAGACCACCAGATTTTAGTATCTACGTTTTGAACCATGGTGTCTTAGGCAGCCATTTCCCAGCTGAGCTCATCTACAGTGAGAGATGGTGGCTGGTCTGGCCCTGGGGCTGTGTGGTCAGTCCAGAGGGTGCAGATGGTGTGTGGGCACAGGACACCTCAGCAGCAGGACACGCTGACCAGCCCTCTGCAAAATCACAGACAAAGGTGCACTCAAACTCCCATTCTGTGTTGTAGTTCACCTCCTTGGCAAGTCTGCCAGGCCTGATGAAGTTGTTTTATCTTTCAGCAGAAAGATCTTGTTCAAAAGTGGGCATTTACTTATTAATTATTTGTCATATAATGCTAATGTAAACTGCTATAGAAAATCCTTGTATTTTTCTTGAGTATTAGGAAGTATTAGTCAATGCTTAAAAAACCTTGGAGCATAATTTATAGTCTTTATCTATTTCTAGATGTCTCCTTCTCATCATCTGCCTCCTTCCACAAGGGCCAATAATTATTAAAAGAATGAAATAATCTTTCCCTATTTTTACAGTCAAGAGTTTTGAGTGGCAATGAAATGGAGAACACAGAAGCCGTTCAGATATCCCATTGCAGTTTCTGTGCAGAATTCTATTGGATGAATATCTGACAAAAATGCTTTGGAGATTTGTTTTCCTTTTATCCAGCTCTTGTGAAAGAGCAGAACATTACTTTACTTCCCGTGGTGATACGCTGCCACATATGTTATTACTGCAGTGTCTCTGCTGGCATATTCCTCACTGCTATGCAGTGCTAAGCAGGCAAAAAGATTATATTTGTCACAAAATCTCACCAGTCTGCAGCAAGAAGCACTTACTGGTACACAGGCTTAGTATAATTAGAGGAGCAGCTAAAAGCTGCATTACACGGGAACTTTTAAATTATGTAAATGGAGCTGCTGCAACTGCTTCTCTAAGAAACGCTGATACCTTGTTTCACATTTGCATGATATTTGGGCAAAGCAGGAATATCTCATGGCTGCAGAAGGTTTGTGGCCGAAGATGTTATAATGTGGGTGATAATGAAAATTGTTTAGGGAGCTGCAGTTTCTGTACTACACACAAGAGGTCCTTTGCAGCAAATTTCTGTACCTCTTTGTTAAGGATGCACCTCAGTTACATTTCCTGTCTTCCTCACAGCCATGCGACCTAGAAATTTGTTTAAATTCAGCTCACATGCCAGACAACTTTACCAAGGTTTAATTGCTTGTTTGAAATGATGAACTGGGCCAGTTTCATCCATTGATCAAGTACCAAGAAGTTGTTTGTGCTGGTTGCTTCAGGTATGTCTCTCCTGTAATCCCCCTTTGAATCCAATGTCATGGGTTGACACTCCATGGGTTTTTTTTGGAAGATCAGGTAATACTGAGTAAGAGTCAGGACACTGTATGTCTTGTAGTCTCTCATCAGATATAAATTGTGACTGGTCAGTCTTTTATTCAATTCATTGCAGATTGTGACTCTTCCGAATTGGCTGTGTACAAGTGCATGATGAAAAGATTAAATCTGAGAAGGAATAGCCAAACCTCAGATCAACCAGCCAATAGTCACTAGTTTTCAAGGGCAGCGACTCTGAAAATTGTGATTGTGTGTATTGTCTAACAGCTTTTCTGTTTTGAACCACAGGGGAAGTAATTGTGGTAAATTTAAAAGAATAATAAACTCCAGAATCCCATTAGCTTTACTGGAAGGCTGAATAATAAAAATGCATTTGAATTTAATTCTCCTTTCAACAAGTTTACAAATAATCTACTTCTTGTAATGCAGTCACCTCTTTACAAGTACAGACAGGGCAGAGGAAATGAAATAAATAAATACTGGGGAAAATAAAGGAATTCAGTGGGATTCTGCTGCATCTGAACAGTACACAGAACTGTTCAGAACAGAGAAGGAACTGCTCTAGAGATGCATTTTAGCCAGGAAAAGTCCTGGGAAGCAAAGCTGGTGATTCTCAGAGTACAATGCCCTCTGAATCCTCCAACACCCAGGTAACCCTGCAAGCAGAACAGAGAGGGTAAAAGTTACTTACACAAGCTTTGCCATGCTCAGGCTGGAAGAGACTGATAATTTTGCTGCATCACACTCTGGGGACTAATAATTGACTGCAACTTTGAGAGCATATTCTGAATTATCTTTGTTATTCTGAGCAGCAGATTGATGTTGGCAGATGCAACCAACACCTAGTATACGCAAAACAAAGTGTTCCTTCTCCATAAAGCTAAGCCTAGATTAAAATTTTGAATCTTTTGTGCTAAAGATCCTAGTTTAACATTCAAAGACCTCAGGAAATTGAAACTGAGTCTCTAGAGAAAGTAATTTGCACTACTGGCATTTTCCTTTCATTATAAACATTTCCCAATGAATACATGAAATTGTTTTGTTAACTATGTTTTTAGTTTTCTGACTTGAAGGAGTTGTTCCCCAGCATGGGAATGAATGCCTAAATACTTATGGTGATGTGGAAATGAAACCTTTATGTAGAGTTGATTAACTCTTGATATAAATGTTTGTCATCAGAGTCTGGTCAAAAAGGGATCTGAGGTTAGCAGACTCTAATTTAGGTTCACTGTGAAGTTAGTCTAGATAGAATCTACAAGGACCTCTGCACATCTTGATGGCTAAAATAGATTATTTAATAATGTTTCTAAAAATAAGCACCTGTACATACTTTGTGGGCCCCAAGATTAGAACAGAAACTCTCCAAGACACAGAGTATCACTGATAAGCATCTTGTACAACACCTGGTTAACACCGGGTAACCCATTTAACTGGGTTAAATGTTCCTGCAGTTTTATACCCTTTGCTTTCCCTTGGATTTAACTGGGGGATGACAGTGGCCTCAGATTTATGAGAATGCATAAAACCACCAAGATTTGTGGGGCTAATTTAAACTTTCAAGTAACTCTGTAAATGTAATTGGAAAAAAAGAGACAAGCTTGGGATCCCAGTTAAGACTGGTGCCGCAAGGCTTGTTCATTTTTTCTCACTGCATTAGTCTTACAAAACATTTAACTTTGCTTCATTAACTTTGTATCACCCAAACATTGCAATTTCAAGGAGGTAGCAACTGCCTGGTTTGTGGAACTACAGAGGCATTTTCAGAGATTACAAATACAACTTGGAGATGTGAGAAGTAGATGGCAAGAGCTCAGAATAATGCTATAGCTACTTATCAGTGTATTCCTAAATAAAAAGACTATTATATTCCCAGCCATATACACCTTTCAGTAGTTTTGCAGAGCAAAATGTCTGAAGTGTTGATGATTACTGTGTTTATTTAAACACACTCTCTCAAGGAAAATATTCTTTTTAACTGATCCTACTTCTGAAACCCTACTGGTTAACAATTGCTTGTTGCCATGGATGGGTAATGATGTCACACATTCTGCCCAGTGTCCATGCCAGAAAATAAATGAGAATTACTTTTTTAATTACTCCGAGTTACTTAGCAATTCCCTGGAATGCCTGTAGTGAATTACAAGGAAGAAAACAAGATGCCCTGTTCACCCTATCTGCACAGTATCTTTGAGCCAGTGAAGAGACATAGTTAAACAGCAGAGTAAATTCTCTGCAGATTTGAAAACAAGATTCTATTAATGAAATTCACTGTGTTATTCAACGGATTTCATTGAAGATGAGCAGGAGGCTGGGTGAAGTATGACTTTAGGGCTCACATATGAACACCTTCGTAACTATAGTTTCTGGAAGAGGGAGCTTGTGTCTTTCCCTCCATCGGTGACACCCCGATAGGAAAATGATCCCGAGCAGGGTACAGATATCACTGAGCCAGGTAGTAAATGCCACGCTACTGCATTCTCTCAAGTCAGGTTAGAACTGATCTTTTGAGGTCTGCATCTGGAAGGCACAGAAAAGAGGGAATCTCTTCTAAATATACCAGAAAGTCTTCAGGAGCACTAGCCTTGTCTCTGCTCCCCAAACCCCGGCTTCTGCTTCCTCCTCCCCTCAAAGACAGAGGTGTTTGAAATGCGGAAGCTTTCTCCCCTCCGCGGTGAGCCCATCGCGAAGCTGCCGGAGCAATCGGGATGCCCATGCCTGTGTTTTTAACAGGTCGTCTCTTTCCGTGAGGCAGCGCTGGCACACCCGATGGGTCGCACAGGGCTCCGCACTCGCTCCGCATAGCCGTGGGGTCGGGGCAGGTGGCCGGGGGGCAGCGGGGTCTCTGCGGCGAGCGGAGCAGCCGGGGCGGGGCTCAGGGCGTGTCACCTGCGCGGCCGCGGCCAGGAGCGGCGGCGGCACCATGAGGGTTAACTTGGGCGCGCTCTCCCTCTTCGTGGCCCTGGTGGGACTTTCGAGCTTCATCTTCCTCGTGGTGGCCATCGCGACCGACTTCTGGTACATCATCGATGCCTCCAAGCTGGAGGCGTCCCGGAACGGCACGGACGCGCTCAGCTCGCACTCGGGGCTCTGGCGGACCTGCCGCGGTGAGTGCGCTGGCGGCGGCCCCGGGGCACCGGAGCGCTCCGGCTAAGGGCTCCGGCGGCGGGGTCTGGGGGTGCAGGGATGCGGGGATCCGTCCGGCTGTGGGGTCTGGCTGTGGGGATGCGGGTCAGGCTGTGGGGATG